>QXVZ01011694.1:0-25880 GCA_008931825.1 Phallusia fumigata | reverse complement strand
CCAGCCCACCCATACTGACGATCATTAGCCCCAGTTTGCAGGGTTACAGGGGTTGCGCGTGGGGTTGAGGAAAAGGGGTGACACAATACATGAAAAGGCCGGCATTAAAAACAGCCGAGAGTCGGCGTGAGCGGTTTTCATTGTTACAGAAAACCCTAGAACGTCAAAGTGTTAGAACGGGCATTAGGAGCTAGGCGTGTCTGGTAACCGCAGAAAAGCCACGTAAGATGATAGATTTTAATGTGTCCGACCTGAAAGCGGTTAAAAATACAACAATAGCAAACGTTAGTGCGAGAGTCTTCGCCCGCTTAAGCACTTATTCATGGCAAGTGATTTACTTTGAAAGCTTAAATTACAACATGTTTGTTTTTCTCGCAACAATACGATAAAAAAACACAATAACATTTCGAGTGTTACCGGATTTTGACATACCGAATGACGTATTTTCCGGATTAAACTATCAGCACGTGACGTCATAATTTACGTAAAAAATAGCGCTTGGGTCACAAAAATATTCTAAAAGCAATTGGGCCCCCATGAAACAACACGTTTTTTTCAAAACGTTTAAACGCATAAATTCAATTGTCACCTACATCCTTCAGCCGTATGTCCCTTTCCGATTGCAGTTGAACTTTGACCCTTTCGAACGGGTTGATGACGAAGCCCTCGGTGAGGCCTGAACAAAGTCCCGCTAGAGAGTAGATCTACGTACAAAACGACAAGTGGGATATTAACCAACAGCCAAAGTTTTGAAAACTCTGTGGATTTGCAAACGTTCATAAATGTGTATCGCAGGGCAAATATAAGTTGCTGTCCTGAAGGAGTCATGCTGACCACAACGACATCCTCAGAAATATTTATCTATACGGTACACAGGTATGCAGAAAGCAACCAACGCAAATTCGGTGATTAGCACGTATGTTGCATCTTGTTTCGACGTGTCAAGCTCACATTGTTCGTGTTGCTGAATTCTGCTAACATTGCATTTTGGTTTATTGAGTGCGCAACGTCCGCAGTTCAAAGTACATCACAATTTACAACACCGCCGACAAACAACTGGCAATGGTACCGAACTACGCCGTACTGAACAATGGCACCGAACCAGACCACAGGGAATGGTACCGTAATCCCGATTGCAATGTAAAAAACATCCTTTAAAAAGTTGCTCTGTTTTAAGTTTTATCTAAGCTTATATGAAAGCTTATGATTTGCATTTAAATAAGCGCTTGGAATTTGCCTGGCGACCCAGAACATATATTAAGGTTCTGACTAAATACTAATTTATCGGTGGACGAAGACGTGTAATCAGCTCATTGGTCCACCAACAGTCACGTGAAAGTTACTTTAGTCAGACGTGATACGATTACTTGGAAAAATTCTGCTCATCGCGTGCCTTTCTAATAGCGAATCCCTTGGAATATTTCAAGAATTCCACGCCAAACTGGACGTGTTTGCTGAAAGTTATCTCACAAATACCACGCAAAACATTTAAAACCCGTCACCGATCGGCGAACAAAAGACGTCCCAGGTCGAATTAAGCGTAATCCGTCAGGCACTGGGGGACGCGCGGGCCGCTGTAGGTGGACGTTAGACGGGCCATCGTTTACCGACGATGAATGGAGACTAAGCGCTTTTGCAAACAACTGCGGGAATCGATGTGGAGATTGGGACTTGTGTTGATTCGGTAGCGCCGCGATTTGTGTAAACTTCTGTCATTCCCAAGTGTTTACCGGCCGCGCCAGGGCGATGACGTCAGAAGCTTGGCAGCCGAGAGGCTTGGATTGGGAAAACGTCAGATACGCGATTTTTGAGGTTTACAGGTTTCTTAAAATTTTCAGATTATTGGTTTAATGTTGTTCAAAAATTATTTTAACTCTAAACTAAACGTACATTACGATTCGCTTTACAGTTTAGCGCAGCAATTGATTCAGGCCAAGTTTCACAACACGATTTACGTAAAACTATTGTGTGCTATTCTTTACCGTTTTAATGCGTTAAAAGTAGCAAAATTGTCACAGCACTGCACAGTATGTTGATTAGGTACGGTTCCCAGTAATAAATAGGTTTGGTTTAATAAAGGGATATCTCCTGAGTTAGCGTGAAAAGGAGAAACTTACTGTTTTCCTGAATTGGCCAAAAGAGGTCGTTTTTCCGCTTGAGTAGACGGAAAATTAATTTACCGAACAGAACATACGATTTATTCCATACTGTGGTCACGTCTAATGGAATATAATCAGGGCGTTATCTACCACGCATTGTTCTCGTGAAGGCCACAGAATACCTTTCACAGATATGCGGTTTATGAGGTGGCCACAATACGTGTAACTCTCCCTTCGGGCTACAGCAAAACGGTGTAGCGAGGTTTTAAATGCTTTTTATGACCTATTTGCTTACCAGTGGGGTCTTGGGTCCTCCCATACCAAACAGGTCTTGATATCTTTCGAAGCAAAAGAACTGAAAGGCATTTACAGTGAATTACTTAAACAGAGCCTTATGCAATTAAAAAGCACGTATAAAGTACTACACCACACACTTTAAATAACAGAATTTTCATACAATCAAATTTTAATTATCATTGTTTACCTTTACTGCCCTTTTAGGGGTTTCAGCCAAAATTGGAGGCAGAATTCCCTTGTAAAATGAAAGGAAGCTGCAATATCAGGAATGATTACAAAGAAATAAAAACAGCATGACATAATATTTTTGAGCTCACCCTTCTGTGCGGTACATGGTTGTGAAGCAGTGGGCTACCGAGCGGTAATGAACAGACCCAGGCGCACTGCCCTGGAGTTGGAATCTAAATACAAAGTTCGTAAGAAAACAAACTCAATTTTATTGATGAAAATGAAAAGTACCTTGTTTTTACAACATCGAGTGGGTGCATGAGGCAAATTTCAACAAGTCCTGAAAAAGGGCAAAATTAATTTATCCTGGTGAAAGCGAGGATCTAAATATGACATTAGAGTGATCGGGGCAGGAAAGAAAAATCAAGACAATGAGGGACGGGCACAAAATGAGGTTTTGGTTCAATTCATTCACTTGAACCAAGTCAAACCAAGAGATTATTTCTCTCAGGTAGGCAAACATGGCAAAGTAGAATGCGGTTACATTGCGTGACTCGCTGTGTTGCTAATAAAACTGGGTGCAACCAGAAATCAAGTCTATGCTCTATTAAATGCCCGACAGAAAAAAAAAATCTTACTGGTAAATAATAGGACAAACCCAATATTAATTTGGAACCAAACCTATTATTATAATGGACGTGTAATAACGGTAAGAAGTGTAACATTTTAAATCAACTTTTGACTTGCAATAATAAGAATTCTTGGTTGTGAATATACAAAATACCCCAAAACCTGTTTATTGGGCATGACACATTTCCACAAACGTCTAGCATAAGAAATTGCATGTAAGAATGTTATGGATCTCTTTAGAGACAATTTTAATCCACAGGCAAATTTGGCTCTCTCCTGACATCTGGCAGTTTAACCCACATGTGGGGCTGAGGTATCAAGGTATTTGAACAAGTATTCAATCGATACCTTTTTACATGGGTATTGCATTAATCAAGTGTGTTATAATTTAGGTTTTAAATGCCGATAAAATGACTACTTTTGTAGTAAGTGGAGCTTACCACAACAACTTTTGTAGTAAGTGGAGAGCCATTTTAAAACCAAAGAATGGTTAGCAAAATCGTTATTAACTACAAAAACTTGTATATCCAATGAAAACTTTGGTAACAAACACATAGGACGCAATAGCTGGGTCGTGTGCACACAATGATTTTAGTAAAGATGGAAAGAAACACAAACAAGATCTACCGACCCACTCACCTGCACCACCTCCAGCAACCAGCTGCTGAAACATTCTTTTAAATGATGTGGATTGAGGATTTTGTATGTTAGCAGCAGTTGTCATGGTACTGATGGTATTTTGCATCACTGCATTTTTGGAATCACCTGCCATTGTCACAATTCTTTTTCACAGATGCTGGGGTTAAACACACATATGTACAATATACACAAGTAAAGAACATATATGACTGTAGAAGTACATGTAATGTTTTTTGGTGGTTACACAATTGTGTATTAATATTTTATACTTGTAATAAGTTGACACAAAAGTCATATATTTATGTTATCAGCTTGTTTTCATATGCATGCCATCGTTTCTAGATGAATTCAAAGTGGATATCAGTAAGATCATTACCACTTCATCTGCAAAATTATATACATTACATAATGTATAGAAAAAAACTGTAAGGATTTATAACCAACTTTGCTGAGATAAAGAAGTTCTGCTATAAAATCCAAGTTTTAAGAAATACTACAACACAATATGACACAAAAAATGCAAATTATGTTTTTTGCATTCATAAGGTTAAGTTTCACTGATGTAGCATTCTTACAAGCACATTTCTGNTGTTGTTGGGACAGCTAACTGGTCGCAATGGTATAAACAAATGGGCGGGACAAATATACAAGCACTTTTCAACTTTCTCCCAAGTTTCGTGTCTTAAAGTCTCACGTTGACTTTAAGGGGCAAATCTAAAGCCGAATGAACAATTTCAGCGTACGATTTGAAAGTATAAACCCAACAGTAGATAAAATTCCTGAACAGATCAACCATGACAAAACCATGACATTTGAATTAAGCATCGCCTTTTAATGAAAAATAGTACATAAAGAGTAAAACATTTAAGTGTGACTTCAATTGCCTACAACAAATCAAAAAACGTCCTTTTAATGTACTACGATATCCCTTCAAATACCATAAAAATAGGAAAAAATTAATGTTTCGGAAAAGAATTTTCCTATAATATTCTGAAATGCTTTATTATTTTACACAGTGCTTCCTTATTTATGCCTTCTAAATCAAACCCAATCTATATACAGGAAGCGTATTCGGCACACGACATTCACCGATACACTAATTGCTAATTTACCACAATGAATAACATGTCATTAATCCTCTTAGTTGGATCCTACTAATCGTACATGAACGCTCTTTAGACATGACAACAAATAAGCTCAAACCACTAATTGTGCCAGAAATACTTTTAGACCGTGACTTGCTTGTTGTTACTGGGTTGATATTTTACGCCTAATTGATCCTCTTTAGAGGTTTGTTTTAATATTTAATGGCATGCTGCCGAGTTAAAATACCCAAAGAGGTCCTTTTTCAAATTCGCGTGTTGGTTTAAAACGACAGAAAATCAGTTTTATATGTATTCCGCTGTATTCACTCAATGTTCTTTGAAGGTCGAACCTGGAGATATATTTGGCATGTGTAGTGGCCATTTACGTTGTCCAGATTATATTACAAAAGGAGTTTTTTGATCAACAAAACTTGTTCAAATATTTCGAATATTTTATTATAGTGCAGTTGTTGTTTATACACATAAATTAGTAGAGCCACATGCAGTACGCCAGGCACGGCATATACTAATAGAGTTATTTTTAACCGTTGTGTTTATAACAAACTTTATGAAAGAAACCGTATTTGGACAAGACGAATGTAAACAGGAGGATGCAGGGTACTGATAGAAATACAGGAGTAAAACAAGAAAATGCAGAAATTACAAATACTAAGTAACGACAAAAGTTCGTTTAAAATAAAAAACAATGGCGCAGTCCATATTGCAAACATACTGCATCTGCTCNAGCATCGCCTTTTAATGAAAAATAGTACATAAAGAGTAAAACATTTAAGTGTGACTTCAATTGCCTACAACAAATCAAAAAACGTCCTTTTAATGTACTACGATATCCCTTCAAATACCATAAAAATAGGAAAAAATTAATGTTTCGGAAAAGAATTTTCCTATAATATTCTGAAATGCTTTATTATTTTACACAGTGCTTCCTTATTTATGCCTTCTAAATCAAACCCAATCTATATACAGGAAGCGTATTCGGCACACGACATTCACCGATACACTAATTGCTAATTTACCACAATGAATAACATGTCATTAATCCTCTTAGTTGGATCCTACTAATCGTACATGAACGCTCTTTAGACATGACAACAAATAAGCTCAAACCACTAATTGTGCCAGAAATACTTTTAGACCGTGACTTGCTTGTTGTTACTGGGTTTATATTTTACGCCTAATTGATCCTCTTTAAAGGTTTGTTTTGATATTTAATGGCATGCTGCCGATTTAAAAAGCCAGAGAGGTCCTTTTTCAAATTCGCGTGTTGGTTTAAAACGACGGAAAATCAGTTTTAAATGTATTCCGTTGTATTCACTCAATGTTCTTTGAAGGTACAACGAACCTGGAGATATATTTGGCATGCATAGTGGCCATTTACGTTGTCCCGTTGTCCAGATTATATTACAAAAGGAGTTTTTTGATCAACAAAACTTGTTCAAATTTTTTGAATATTTTATTATAGTGCAGTTGTTGTTTACACATATGATTATAGCCACATGCAGTACGCCAGGCACGGCATATACTAATAGAGTTATTTTTAACCGTTGTGTTTAAAACAAATTAACAACCTTTATAAAAGCAACCGTTTGTGGGAACCGCATGTGGACAGGACGAATGTGAACAGGAGAATGCAGGGTACTGATAGAAATACAGGAGTAAAACAAGAAAATGCAGAAATAGCAAATACTAAGTAACGACAAATGTTCGCTTCAAATAAATACCATATTGCAAACATACTGCATCTGCTCATGCTGACGGGAACCGACCGCGCTGTCATTCATTACGGACAATTAGGCAGAACCATTCAAGGCCATTCAACTACATCAATCACCATTGACGCGCCGCATTGTTCATCAGGACCACTCATGCGCGAAAAGATCAAAATCCTGAACTCCGAGGTCGCCGACCAAATCGCATATGCAACCCGCAACGGACGAGACACACAAACAAGTGCATGGTGGTATTAGATTCGACTGAGGGCCTTTGTTTGCCGTTCAAGCATGCTTGCTGAAGGATGGTCTTAGCGTTTCCCGAGTGCACTTTTGCTCACGCCTAAGTTAATTGCGGCTGTTGGCTTCTTCAGTAAACGACTGTTTGAAAGCTGGTGGAAGGGCCAAGGAGTTTATCGAGAAGTTTACTAATTGAAGACAAGGCACGAGTGGCATTCAAATCCTCGAGCGGTAGTTAAGAGAGCGTAAGACGGAAAAAAGGTTGATGCGACGTTTGTACTGTTTGAATGCACAGAAATGGAGTAATGCGTGTCGCAGGACAACTTGTTAACTGGAAGAAGCAGGTGAAGCTCAATTACATGAAGAATTGCTCTTAACTTTAACCGCATGCTGCTTGTAGGACGAGTAGAATATACTTTTCAATATTTCAAAGTAGTTAATATCAACAGAACAAAGTAACTGGGCTAAAAGTCGAGGGCTACACGACAAAAAAGGCTTCAAAGAAAAGAAACTAAAACATCTCTAAATATCTACAAGGACTTTCACTTTAGAGCGCCCAAATTGGTGCCTTTTCAATGACGCCGTAGTGCAATATTATTACACACATGCGCAGCCGCCTTTCCAGCTGTTTGCGTCATGAAATATTTATGCAGGGCAACTTAATAGTCACATGAAAGAGTGACAATTGAATTGCTAAGATCGCGCTGCACCGAGCATGGGGTCCGTGACAATCGACTTTATTTGACTCGCCCAAAGTGCCCATTTGCTTTTACACTTCACCACTCTCGGCCGAGCACGCACCCTGGAGACCAGAGGCATTTTGCGTCAAATCGGCTTTGTGCTGGTATAATGCACGAAAGCGCTCGGCAAATTGCCGGCTCTGGGAGATTTTTTGTGTGACACGCGAGAAGCGTTTTGGACATCGTTTATCGAATCAATCTACGCTGTAAAATTGTTCCTTTTTTTCCAAGGGCAGGCGGAAAGCGCTTGGTGCTATGTCGTTATGGCGACGGGCGTATAGTTGCGCCCCGTCGGGTTTTATTTGAGTTTGCTGCGGCGAAAAGCGGCCACCAGACGCCATGCATCGTTTTGTATATTCTGTCTGATAATCGCAAGACCGGCAAAACAAGCGCTTTGCACATTGTAAATATTTCCCACAAGTACAATATAGTTTTAGCCAAGACGAGTTACAGTGTTATGGCTCCGGTCTTGTTTGCAGATGTGGCCGCTGAGAGTTATGGAGTTACGAGTGCGCGGTGACTTGGGAATAACGTTCGGACAAGTTGAGTTGTGTTTAGTTTGTTGCGGTGAAGCTCACACAATGGCGGCAGGAGTTTTCATCAGTGGGTTGAACGAAAACGCGGCCTAAGCGCCTATTCAGTCTTGTATAAACAGAGAACAGCAATGTTTGTCGTCAGCGACAGACGAACTCTCAAAACGATTTATTGCAACTTGCGTATTACTTTGTTTTTCAAGCGATTGAAGTGAGCACAAATAATACAAAATTACAGCCAGTAGTTCTCAGCTGACAGACCATAGGTGGAAGTTTTTTGGATGCTGTAAGTAACAAATGTGTCTTCTATGGTTTTCAGAAAACCTCTTTGCATAGTTGTTTTTTAGTAATTTAGCAGAAGTTTACACGTTGGCGTTAAAAACTTTTGACCAGCTATGTCATACGACTATCGGAGTGCCGTGTGATCGGTTATAACCAGCGTACAGCTTTTATTGAAATGCAAATTCATTTAGCGTGAGAGAACTGGAAGCCTAAACAGATTTTCACCGCCGAGTCCTTTGTTTACGTAAACTGCGCCTAAGCCTCCATCGTGTACTTGTATGTGCAAAACACACATTGTTGTACATACAGTGCAGTCTTACACAAAGCGCGTTAGCTTACAATCGAATACGGCAGGTAAAAAATACTTCATTTTGCCTATCTCGAATGGTTTTACCGCAGCTTTGTTAACGTTGTGGTAAATACAATGTTTGGACGGTGACCGAAAGTTTTCTTGTGATATAGTTGTGCTATGTTCGGAACATGAAATACCCAAAAGTAGTCTATCGGCGTTCTTGCATTTGAAGTTCAAAGAAGAAAACTTAAATAAGGTTGAGGTTAACTCGATGAGAAATGTAAGTTAAGGTACACTCGAGGAGAAATGTAAGTTAAGGTAAACTCGAGGAGAAATGCAAGTTACGCCATTAGTGAGGTGCAGGCCAAAATATAGGCTTAATCCTATTTTCAGCATNGGTACACTCGAGGAGAAATGTAAGTTAAGGTAAACTCGAGGAGAAATGCAAGTTACGCCATTAGTGAGGTGCAGGCCAAAATATAGGCTTAATCCTATTTTCAGCATCGCAGGCACGACCGGGCGCTTAAATGTCGATTCGATACTCACTTGTTTGTACCAAACCTGTGTGCTTTAACTTTTCGGCGAAAGACGTGTTTACTCAAGTCTTCAACGAAAATCAATAGCACTTCAGACCAGGGGCTTGTTGTATCCGGGGTACAATACAGAACGCTGTGATTTGCCATTTTCTGTTCGTTGCTCAGATTTCAACGGGTGTTGGTTTTGCGACAGAGCACAGTTCGGACAAGCCCGAAGTTTAATCACAGGCTTAGGAGGCGCGCACCTTAAAAATCGCATCGAGCTTTACAGGCCTTACTATGGCGTCATAACGCATATTGTGCGGTCGCTTGACAGGCACGGTTATTACGCCATAATGACGCTCTAATCACAATCATTGGCGCTTTCTCTTGCCGGGATTTCAGGCTTAGCCGCGATGAGAAGCCATCGCACACAAGTAGACCCGCCGTCTCGGATATATAGCTGTTTTACATTNCACAATCATTGGCGCTTTCTCTTGCCGGGATTTCAGGCTTAGCCGCGATGAGAAGCCATCGCACACAAGTAGACCCGCCGTCTCGGATATATAGCTGTTTTACATTAGGCCGGATTTAAGAATACATGAAACGCTTGTTCTGGGAACCGTGGCAAATGCGATTATGCCGTAAAATGAACGTGGCACTCGCTGCTGGTACACACTGAGATCGCCGTTCAACAATTCGCGAACGTTTCCGTTGTTGAGGCGACTAAGCAAACAATAGGTATTGTATCGTTGGTTAATCACGTATAACCAGCACCAATAATTCATGAGCAATTGATACTTTCATTTCTGTCGCTTGATACATTGTGCTGCAAGCTTTTTGAATTGTCTGGGAGATATCGAACACAAATTGAGTCCAACACTTAATGCTGGATTTAGCAGCAACATTTGAGTCTGAAACCCTAGAGCAAGACTCAGCAGCAGTGAAAGAAAAAATTCTTTGTAATGGTAAAAGTCAGAGCTGAGAAAGCAATGTTCGGTAAATATAAGGCAAGCATTTACATTTCACAGGCTAAAACCGAGAACTAAGATCTTCAGTTTAAGCAGTTTCTTGTGTGAATATAAAATGCTGGATTTGTTTGCTTAGCCGTACACGCACAAACATTTGATATGGATGTCTAGACAAGTGACGAAACTAGGATCAACATCAGGCTTTAATGTTTTAAAACATGAAAACTTTTAAAAAACTATGGCTTTCTAACCAGACTGATATTTTTGACGTTTTAAATGTGAAGATGTCGTTAATTACAAATTTACTGAACGGACCAGTTTTTTGGTCATGGGTGAACAAAAACGTAGAAGCAGGTCAGACGCCTAAATTGTACAGATTTGAAATTATTATCGCATCACCCAATATTCAGGTAAAACTTGGCTGCCATCACCTAGTTCGTATGAGCGCAACGTAAGTTTTCTACTCCCGTGGTATGTCTACGTAAACTCTAACCGCAATTTCTCTTCTCTTAAAGTACAAGGTCTTCAACATACCAGAGTAGACCAACACTTGTTTACACACAGGGACGCATTTACTGTAATTATCATATTTATGTATCTGAATGTTGACTGAGTTTGATTTTTTCATGCCGGGAATATTTGACGCGTGTCAGACCTTATCAATTGGAGTTATGCTTCCCACGGGTTGGTAGAGGAAATTCCACTGTGACATCACAAACCAGACGCGTCGCCATGGTTGCAAGTGCACGCGGCCGAAAGTCTGCGGTAAGCACAGTTCGTTGTTGTTTTCAGAGGTTGACTGGCGCCCTAAAGCGGCGTGTGTTCCATTATAACGCGACCCTTCCTTATTAGGGCCACATGTTTTTTTCACGTGGTATACTAAAAAAGATTTACATTTTTGCAGACAAAAATTATTTCGAAAAGCGTATTGTTTTCGATTGACAATATGTAAGTTTGTATCATGTTTACACTGAAACATATCCATTAGACTTTTTACAAATAACACAGTTAAGGTAGTGATTATTGGTGTTTGTGGTAAGACAAAATTCCCTATATTTCGCTCACCAGTTTTTAATCTCAAAACATATCGAGACGCCACGAACCTGCCTGGTTGCCATTTTATTACGTTGCTGTTCCCAACCCTCAAATGATACTTGTGTCAAATTCTAGACATTATAGTGTACGGTGCATTGTAATGGTATACCATGCATTGGTATCTCATGTTTGCCGCCTAATCCACACTACAATACTGAATATCCCGTCATTCATTTTCAGGGCGCGGCAGAACAGGAACCAGCAAGGGCGAATCCGGTTCGAACACCCGACGGCAGACGTCACATCTTTGGTTTATCTCAGGCTATTCGCGAAAAAGCATTCCAGTCCACCTCCCCGTCTTCAGAAGCGAAACACAGCCAGGCCCCTCATGCGGTTCAAGTCAATGGTCATGCTCTCAACCACCAGGTGGTGCCACAGAACCATCAGGTAGGAGCAATGTGTTTTATGGTTGCTATACAGGCATGTGTGACGCTAGAGCGTTGAAACCGGTGATTTTTAACGTGGTACTTGGTAATACTTTGGTGGATCATTGGATTGATACGTAGGATGTGCATCCTTGGAAAACAGAATAAGGGGGTAGTTTAAAAATGGGTTACTGACTGTGAAATGTATGCTAGTATGTCTGAGTGAGTGTGTGTGTGTGCGTGGTAATACATCCGTCGTATATACAGTATGCAAACATTTAGGTTTTTATGTGTGTGTATACGTACATGTGGTATTGACATAAAGGTTTTTTTCCCGTCTTCCCTAAAATCTGCGAACAAAGTGGGGTACATGACCCAAAACGAAACACCATGGTCTAAAATTGATTGGGAACGACTTGTTTAAACAAAGGTAGGCGAAGAATTAGCGTGAGGGAGGTGTAAAAATTTGCAGCAAACAAATGGGGTAAAATCTGCAGCGAAATTGGCTTGGGGAGCCCATTTAATGTGGTGGCGACTGGCGAGAAAAATGCTTACAAATTGTGCTTCTTGCGGTGGAAACAACTACAATCTCCCAGTCATTTGTAACCCTAACGAGCCCTATTACCCACCTCCTTTTTTGTGCACCTACACTAGTGAAAACAGACAGCGATCAATTGTTTTGTAACAATTCGATCTTTGTTGTGACACAATCGCAATCATCTTAATTGCGCTTCACAGCCGTCGATGACAATGGAAAATTATCTCAGACATTCCAAGCATTTGTCACAGATAATTGACCACTTAAGTTTGGTCAAACCCGGCTGTTGCCTTTTACCACACTCTTATCTTTATGTGCAGTTGAAAGTTTTTGAAAAATTAGCTTTTTTACCAGCGGCGTTTTGTGAGAGATGGCATGTGCAGTACTAAACTGGTGTACCTTAACAGTTCGAAACAACTGCTTTGTAGGGCAGCGTGTAAAAGTCAGTAGGTGGTGTTGTTTAGTGGCAAGAAAAGGTAAATATAAAACGCAGATACACAGGATATTTAGGTCAGAAATATAAAAAATTGTGGTAAAATTAAACTTGGCTGTATGGTGTTTACGCTCTATGATCGTCGCTATTCTTGCACTGAAACGCAAAAATTACATGTTTTAGCGTTAAGCGTAACCACTGCGTTTAAACGAATTAAAAATTGTCACATTAAGCTGGAATCCTGTTACTAGATGCTTATGACGGGATTAAAACGATGTTATACAGGTGTGTCGAAGCATCGATGTGACAGTAGATTAAATGAGAAAAGCGTGTCGCGATTCTCTTGTGTATTGTGGCTCACCCACTGACATTAAGGTTAAAGTAAAAGACACATTTGTCACTGGTAAAATGACCGATAATAACTCACCTAAAGTATTGAAAAGGTAAAAAAGCCAAAAAAGTATGTTTAAAAATACGTTTGTAAATAATTTATGCAGTATCAAACGCAAAAACATGAAAACGATGGTTTCCGTCAATAAACATTTATGTTGGATTTGATTGCGTTGAGGCCTCAAATCAATTATTTTAAAAAATACCAAAATAGTAAGGTCTTGCTTCAAAAAAACGACTGCTTGTACTTCTTTGCACCAAACTAAAATTGCCTGGATGCCCGAAGTGTTTCGAGCAAAGACAGGTATAGTAGCGGACAGTCACCTAAATTTAAACAGCTGGGCCCAGTATGCAAGCCAAGGTAGGAAATGGCCACTGAAATACCCAAGTGCAGTGGTGCCTTGCGAAAATTGCAACTATGATGTATAGTTGTAAGTTGCCGAACATGTAGTTGCCTAATATGTTGTAACTTGACGCTTCAACAAATAGTTTGTGGGCAATAAAAGTATGCTAAAGAAACCTGGCGTACCACTGGAAGAACACTTCCCCNCCCGTCTTCCCTAAAATCTGCGAACAAAGTGGGGTACATGACCCAAAACGAAACACCATGGTCTAAAATTGATTGGGAACGACTTGTTTAAACAAAGGTAGGCGAAGAATTAGCGTGAGGGAGGTGTAAAAATTTGCAGCAAACAAATGGGGTAAAATCTGCAGCGAAATTGGCTTGGAGAGCCCGTTTAGTACGTGGTGGCGACTGGCGAGAAAAATGCTTACAGATTGTGCTTCTTGCGGTGGAAACAACTCCAATCTCCCAGTCATTTGTAACCCTAACGAGCCCTATTACCCACCTCCTTTTTTGTGCACCTACACTAGTGAAAACAGACAGCGATCAATTGTTTTGTAACAATTCGATCTTTGTTGTGACACAATCGCAATCATCTTAATTGCGCTTCACAGCCGTCGATGACAATGGAAAATTATCTCAGACATTCCAAGCATTTGTCACAGATAATTGACCACTTAAGTTTGGTCAAACCCGGCTGTTGCCTTTTACCACACTCTTATCTTTATGTGCAGTTGAAAGTTTTTGAAAAATTAGCTTTTTTACCAGCGGCGTTTTGTGAGAGATGGCATGTGCAGTACTAAACTGGTGTACCTTAACAGTTCGAAACAACTGCTTTGTAGGGCAGCGTGTAAAAGTCAGTAGGTGGTGTTGTTTAGTGGCAAGAAAAGGTAAATATAAAACGCAGATACACAGGATATTTAGGTCAGAAATATAAAAAATTGTGGTAAAATTAAACTTGGCTGTAAGGTGTTTACGCTCTATGATCGTCGCTATTCTTGCACTGAAACGCAAAAATTACATGTTTTAGCGTTAAGCGTAGCCACTGCGTTCAAACGAATTAAAAATTGTCACATTAAGCTGGAATCCTGTTACTAGATGCTTATGACGGGATTAAAACGATGTTATACAGGTGTGTCGAAGCATCGATGTGACAGTAGATTAAATGAGAGAAGCGTGTCGCTATTCTCTTGTGTATTGTGGCTCACCCACTGACATTAAGGTTAAAGTAAAAGACACATTTGTCACTGGTAAAATGACCGATAATAACTCACCTAAAGTATTGAAAAGGTAAAAAAGCCAAAAAAGTATGTTTAAAAATACGTTTGTAAATAATTTATGCAGTATCAAACGCAAAAACATGAAAGCGATGGTTTTCGTCAATAAACATTTATGTTGGATTTGATTACGTTGGAGCCTCAAATCAATTATTTTAAAAATACCAAAATAGTAAGGTCTTGCTTTAAAAAACGACTGCTTGTACTTAATTGCACCAAACTAAAATTGCCTGGATGCCCGAAGTGTTTCGAGCAAAGACAGGTATAGTAGCGGACAGTCACCTAAATTTAAACAGCTGGGCCCAGTATGCAAGCCAAGGTGGGAAGCGGCCACTGAAATACCCAAGTGCAGTGGTGCCTTGCGAAAATTGCAACTATGATGTAGTTGTAAGTTTCCGAACATGTAGTTGCCTAATATGTTGTAACTTGACACTTCAACAAATAGTTTGAGGGCTATAAGGTATGCTAAAGAATCCTGGCGTATCACTGAAAGAACACTTTCCCCACATTCAACCAATAACAAGCTTATTTTGAACTTTCCTTAATTTACAGAAAAATCCTGGTAACCTGTCGATAGAAGAACGACTGCGCAATCTGCTTAACAGCGATACTGAGGGACCAGACGACAAAAAAGGTCACAAGGTAAGACTTCGATGACATTGCAGTCTAATCTGGTCTGCACTGTATATTAAACCAACAACAAACTTTTAAAAGCCAGCAGTTCGAAGGAAATTATGTTTCGACGATTTTCTACATGCCTTAATTAACGTTGAATAAATTTTGGTTGGTTGTACGACGGTGAAATGACATAAAACGCTGTTTCCTGTAACACGACCACGTTTATGTTTTGACCTTTTGTTCGGCACGTGCAACTCTATCGTCTGGGAACTGGCATTTAAATCGTGTTTGACTCGCTTCGGTTGAAATGAAAAACAACGCGCCGTTGGTTATAATCGAATCGTCTTGTAAACAAACTTCAGCGAATTAGCCGATGACGGGCTGTTGGACGAAAACTCTTCCTTAAAAGAGCAGATAGGCGACAAGCAAAGAATAGTTAACGGTGCTTCGTCTAACACCGGGATTACGTAATTTTAACAACCAGTTTTCCAAAAGGCTCAACCGTCCGATCGTCCGACCAGATACCGAAGCAAGACGCCCGGTCCACTGGGCCACACCCCTCCCCAGAAACAACGAGATATGAACCGACCCGCGACGGCCGGGGGAGATCCCCACAACGGACGACTTGTGCAACGAACTGCCAACGGGGACTATGTGCTTGTCAACAGAGCGGTAGGGTTTACAGTCAAAATAGTTACAAGATTGATTTCATAGTTGAAAAAAACTGTAAAATATACACATTTTTAACATGTTGTGTTTGTGCGCCGCATGAAAATAAGTGTGTCGTTGTTACTTTGGAAAAGTTGTTTTGTTAGGCTTAGGTGTAAGGGGTTAGTTTATTACTCTTGTTTAGTTGTTTTCGAATTGTAACAGATAGTAATGTACTTCCGTGTTTCAACGTTGGCATTATGTGACTGCAACAATTTTTTTCTATGGCAGCACACCAGTGCGTCTCCTAGCAACGTACGGACCAATCCTGGTCCGGCACAACCTCGACGTTGCACAAGTGCAGTTCCGCCCAGCTTTACTCATCACGACGAAAACTGGAACAAGGTCCAACATCACGCTTACCAGCAGGTATGATGCCATTTCCTGAACCACATATTTTAGTGTATTTTGTTGTATACCCCTTTGCCTTCCAACACGTTGTAAGTGCGCACGACAGGTTGGGCTCCTCGTAGACGAAAATGAGCATCCACCTTTTATGGAAGGAAGTAACACTAAAAAATTCCATTAGTTCGTTCTATAATCTATAGGAACCCAAAATCCTATATAAACTCGTGCTGTTTCCTAATTTTTGTGACGCTTTTTGTTTTAGCCCACAGTCCGAGGAAGGGCTACGCCTTCGCCGGGTATTTCTCGTGACCCACGGAGCCCAAACCCTTCTCCTAACACCCAACCACAAGCACACCAGCCCCGCACCTCACAATCTCCGGGAAAACCCCAGTACCGCAACAATCCAAGGCCAGCTCCCGCCCTCAGGCGTTCACTGTGTTTTGAAAACGAAAACGCTGAGCCACAATTGACGTTCAACCCCGATCCAACCTCACAGGCACTTTCCATGCGTCTTGTGGCGCCGAGCTACCAACAGCACATGCAAAGTCCACAGTCCCAGCACCATTCCACGCCGAACGCTCGCCTTAATCGTCAGGCACGGAGCTACGAAAATATGATATCAGAGTTGCGCCACGATCACATCGTTCCAAAGACGCAAAATATCCAGCACTCGCCGACTAAGACTTACCGTCAGGAAAATATATCACAATCTTCCGGCAATAAGACGTCGCCCAGTAGGTCACACGTTATTACTTCTCCGAAGAGGAGCGACGCGCGAACGCACTATCCGCAACAGAACTTCAGTTTCCGGCGAGCTGTTCACCACTCAGTCAGCAGCGATTCAGTCCACTGTGCCTCTGGCGACACCAATCGGTCGCCACCAAACAATGACAAGCTGTCGAATGGTGACGATAGAGACACGAGGAAAAGCGACGACCGAGACAGTGGGACTGTTCTGGAACCCGAAGCGTCAGTTTTTGATTTCGACTCATCAATTTTAAGCGAAGAGGCCGAGATTCCCTCCCCGACAGCCGCCGGCCTCACACCCCCAAAAGAAGCGTGGTCGCGGTCCAGTACCCCTCTTTTACCTCCCCTCTCTTTCCCAGAGGAGGGAGAGGAGGATGTTGGTCACGTTGAAGATAAGGAGGGAGCAGCGGAAAAAGCGAAAGTGATTGCTGAGCAACATTTTGTGAAACAAAACCCTCAAGTAAACTTGCGTAGATCCAAGTCGGACTGCAAAGGTAGATCGTCACACACAAACCAAAACATCACACATCTAACATCACACACAAACCAAAATCTTTGTTTTTTCAGCAAAAGAACATCTGATTCGCAACGGCACGTTCTCACCTCCGTTAGGTGTCACCGAAGAGTTATCCCCCACAGAAAGCGCTCTGAGTGACGTCAAAGCAAGGCAACTGGAACAACGTACTCAACCAAAGGTATACCACCACCCTTTCTCCATCATTTTTTCTTTCAGATAATATTGATCCATAATCGGATATCAGTATCTGGGGACCTTACGTCACATAATTCGCATGACGGATGGCGGCAGCCAATAAACATCGCCTGTTGTATTTTTTTAAAAATACCCCAAAACCATATGTTTGTCTGGCGGTAGGTTTAACGCCGCGGCGTCAAATATAATGCGCCGGCATGGAATTTTCATAGGGGTCAGAAGCAGCCGTTACCGGGTTGTTAATCGACCTGGCATCGCTAAAACGCCTGGCATCCATTCGCCACCTGTCAGCGGTTATGTAACCAACCTGGCAACAACGTGTTGTTGTTTTTGTGACTCATTTTTGTTGGCGACTCTTTCATTTTGGAAACAAAAAACGGATTTTCGGGTCAAAGTGACGCAAAGGTGTGGTAATACAAAATATGTTCGGCAAAAATGATGAACTGATGTAAACAACAAACCCTTAGAACCAGGTTTAGGTTGTCATGAACCCACAAACACACTGGTCCAATCCGTCAAACACAATTAATACGACAAACCTTTTCTGCTGACAAAATAGCTTTTGACACTTTTAAAGTTACTATATCTCACAGCTAAAAGCCACAAATTTAGTATCACGCAAACAAACCTTATCTGATCATTCCTGGTGCACCGCATCGATGTCAAGTTGAGTAGCCCCGTGGGACCTATGTGATGCATATTTCATAAAACATCGTCGCTGCCCTAGTTTTTTCTATCTCCCCTTGTGCCAACAAAGCAACAGGCATAATGGACTTAAACGTGTAGAAGGTACACAAGACGTTAGGAAAGACGCCAGACAGAACGCTTATGATGGACAGCATCAATATTTAATTCTTGCTTTTGCCTCAAAAGCCCCATCAATTTTTTATCGTTGCCAAACATATTTTTTTCTGTTTGGAATTTGTACATGCAAACTTGGTGAGGTTTCAAGGAGCATTTTGCCCTTAAAATGATTATTTGGGCGTAGGTTTAGCGACATTTAGTTTTGCTCTTATATTGGGAACGAGCGTCCCTTTACTTTAGGGTAACAAAGACTGGTTTTATCGATTTTTAAATATTTGCACTCACCTTGGTTAATTGCGATTGATTTGATGGTTAAGGTGCATGAAGTGTTGAACTGGCACCACATATAGCTACGAAAGTGCTGCGCTTTGGTATTATAGGCCTATAGAGCTAATATGTTTTGCAACAAAAACAGATCACAACCATTTTACTACCGACAGCGTTTGATCCTAATCTTTGGATGTCCTTATGTGCCCAACTTTACACTTTTGTATGACTGACCAAAAGACTTCCATGCTCTTAATCTGCCAGTTGCCTGATCCATGCGCACTAGTAGTTTGTGATAAAATATCCTGCAACTTTAAATAAACACGAACTGCCCTTGTTCATGCAGGCATATCTTGGAAAAAAAATGCGCGTTTTGAGGTTTCCATTACAGCCATTTGTGTCACCCAGACACTGCGGTAAAAAAGGTCTTAGCGCAAACTTGCCACACCTAGTTACATTATTAAAGAAATTGCCGTTGTTTTGTGCAAGCCTGCGTCGTGACGCAATTTATGTTTTTAACGTATTTAGAGCCTGTTGAAGAACAAAAGACAATAAGAACTTTGAAAGCCCTAATCAGCAATTGGAAACAAAACAGTCATAAATAATTCACAGAGATTTGTTAATTTGCGGTGTGCCGAGCCAACCCCACACGACCAAGCACACCTACAATTCCGGGGACAGCTTGCCCGCAGAAATCTATTTTGGTCTTATTGAATTCCTTGATTCCTACACGTCAACGAAGTTTTTCATATAGGCGACATGTTAATTTTGCTGTTTTCGTATTTTACGGCCGACTCTTTTAAATGCAAATTATTTGAAACATGCTAATTTACACCACTAAAAGTTGTAATATGGCATGAAACAACTTTAAGCGGGATTTTTTTACTGCTGGCCAATAAACTACTCGGGGAATGGAAAAATGTGTAAAAAATCGGCTACAGCAAGTTTAATTTCTAGTTTTTAATGCTATTCACTGTTTAGAAAAATGTTCATTTATTTCCGCTTTTTGTAGGTTAAAAATTTTTGAAAGGTAAACTTCTATAAACATGAATCGCTTTGTGGGTTGGGAGAAGGTTTTCCTTAGTTTACACCAAACTGTCGCAAGGCGATTTACGTATAAAACCTAACTGAGATTTCTATCCCGATCTGGTAAAAAAATAACTTTCCATTGAGCAATCGCACAACAGAATTCCGTTTATGGTTGATTATTCACATGGCGTAATCTAGCAAGGTTTAATATACCGAACACTGTATTCGCATTATTCTGCAAATTCAAATTTTACGCTTCGCTGTCGAGTTGCAAGCAACTGTCAAAACGCCAAGCTCCCTACAGACTACTAATTCAATCATCTTTAAAACCATGAAACTTACTACAAAAATTCGTTTGCTGCTCCTTGAGTGACAATGTATCATGTATTATGAAAACTTAGCTTTGTATGTCTGGAAGAATTAAACCTTAGCTGTTTTTCAACTAAGAAAAACAACGAAATACCCGTCGAATCCCAAATGCCGTTCAACAAACATGCCCAACGGTTTTCCTGGACCCATAACGCAGTTGCTTTACACTATCAACCCCTGTGTGCTTATCTTTTCATAGATTTCCGATTTTTTCCTCTAACAATCTTAACAATTTATGTTTTAGGTGCTTTCAAGCAAACTTCAACGGGGCGCTTCCACAGTGCGAAGAGGTTTCCACCCAAAGAATCTCTCCGGCGACGAAAGATCACGTGTGAGCAAAAAGCAGCGTCAGCGGCGTCGTTATGACGACAGTGACGTCACCGACTGGTCGCAGCAGCAGGAAACATACAGGATTTCCGACCGACGCCAGAGTGCTTACTACAGGTACGTGTGCTAATTTAATTCATTGCTATAAAAAACGGAAACGTAAAAAACCTCACTGTAGCAATATATAGGTAACGTCGGTTTTCTGCGAGGCAGTAAACAGCTTACTGCATGGTGTAAATACACCTCAAAATAAAGTGTCGCATCGTGTTTGACATCATAAAATATTAATTTCACCCGTATCGTTCAGTTACTGAAAACCTGTCAAATGTTTTTTTGCGGTATACTCACTGACGCCAACTACACTTACTAGTTCTCAAATAGCATTAGATTAATTAAACTTAACTTTTTTTCAAAGTTGTGTTTGTTGTCACCCCCAAAACAGAATATATCAAGAACTCAAAAACGCATGGCAAATTTGTCTGGTGATAAAGTTTGCACAGTTTGACTTGAATGGTGTTTAAAAGCAGTGTTGTGAACACTCCGTGTGCCCAAACCACAGGTCAAGTCGAGATTCATCCAGCGAGTTTAAATATAGTCCGAGTATTTAAGAGTGTTGACTCGAACCAAGTCGAGTTGGTTCAATGTACAGACCCAAGCCACGTGCGGGTCATTACTCAAATCAGGTTTAAATAAAAATCAACTGTTTTGTATTGATCTGCGACTTATACTGCTTCTTCAACTCTTGGTTTTATGGGAACTAACAAAAGCATAACATCACAGAGATTGATAAAACCTATTTTAAACTGACTTTTTGTTGGATATTTTTATTATTTGGGCCTTTATTTTTTATTATTTGGGCCCTGCCACAGTAAAATAGAAATGCTGAGACTCTTGCATAAATTATCAGTGCAAACGCGAAAATGCAAAAACAGAAAAGGTTACGGTAAGAAGGTCCATTGGAACTGGATTTTATCTCCACACTTTACATCCCACATGTGTAAATGTAGGAAATGTCACAACATGTTTTGCATTTTAAAGTGCTGACCTTCATCCCCAAGTTCTCAGCAGTATTCGTGAGTTATGGTCTTCAGTATAAATCCCACAGCCAAATCAATATTCATCGACCAGCCGTATCGGCAAACCTTAAATGATCCGATACTCGCATTAGAAATTTTCGCAATGACAACGTAGGGGCGCCAAACCCATGGTTCCTCAATACCAACATGTCTTATGCACAACGTTCGTAGCGCTCATATCGAACGATCTATTGATTGGAACCATTCACCTCTCTTTCATGGCACCACACTACATTGGATGTATTAACGAAGCGATAGAGCAACGCGGTTTTAAACCCTACTTGGGTTTACCTTTTGTTTTCCGAAACAATAAACTTTACATTGCGTTACTCAATGTATTTGAACAGACTTAATCCAGTGGCATTCAACTACTTCAAAATTTAAAAATATTAAACAGTGCGAAGAAAATTGAAACAACTAATGCATGGGGTTCTTCCTACTTGGGGTACGAGTTTTTTTAGGAAATACGAGGATACTGAATCATTAGGGCTAATTTTATGGATACTACATTACATCTCTACCAAAAAAATTTTTTTGTTATTTAAACATGAGAGCAATAATTTCGTTCTGGAAAATACATAAAGACGAACGAGCATTAGTCGGTGATTTCAAAGGGGAACCGATAAGGAAAAAGGTTCAGAACCNTTCGTATTTTACGGCTGACTCTTTTAAATGCAAATTGTTTGAAACATGCTAATTTACACCACTAAATGTTGTAATATGGCATGAAACAACTTTAAGCGGGATTTTTTTACTGCTGGCCAATAAACTACTCGGGGAATGGAAAAATGTGTACAAAATCGGCTACGGCAAGTTTAATTTCTAGTTTTTAATGCTATTCACTGTTTAGAAAAATGTTCATTTATTTTCGCTTTTTGTAGGTTAAAAAGTTTTCCTTAGTTTACACCAAACTGTCGCGAGGCGATTTACGTATAAAACCTAACTGAGATTTCTATCCCGATCTGGTAAAAAATAACTTTCCATTGAGCAATCGCACAACAGAATTCCGTTCATGGTTGATTATTCACATGGCGTAATCTAGCAAGGTTTAATATACCGAACACTGAATTCGCATTATTCTGCAAATTCAATTTTTACGCTTCGCTGTCGAGTTGCAAGCACACCGGCGACAAAGCAACGCCAAGCTCCCTATAGACTGCTAATTCAATCATCTTTAAAACCATGAAACTTACTACAAAAATTCGTTTGCTGCTCCTTGAGTGACAATGTATCATGTATTATGAAAACCTAGCTTTGTATGTCTGGAACAATTAAACCTTAGTTGTTTTTCAACTAAGAAAAATAAACGAAATACCCGTCGAATCCCAAATGCCGTTCAACAAACATGCCCAACGGTTTTCCTGGACCCATAAAGCAGTTGCTTTACACTATCAACCCCTGTGTGCTTATCTTTTCATAGATTTCCGATTTTTTCCTCTAACAATCTTAACAATTTATGTTTTAGGTGCTTTCAAGCAAACTTCAACGGGGCGCTTCCACAGTGCGAAGAGGTTTCCACCCAAAGAATCTCTCCGGCGACGAAAGATCACGTGTGAGCAAAAAGCAGCGTCAGCGGCGTCGTTATGACGACAGTGACGTCACCGACTGGTCGCAGCAGCAGGAAACATACAGGATTTCCGACCGACGCCAGAGTGCTTACTACAGGTACGTGTGCTAATTTAATTCATTGCTATAAAAAACGGAAACGTAAAAAACCTCACTGTAGCAATATATAGGTAACGTCGGTTTTCTGCGAGGCAGTAAACAGCTTACTGCATGGTGTAAATACACCTCAAAATAAAGTGTCGCATCGTGTTTGACATCATAAAATATTAATTTCACCCGTATCGTTCAGTTACTGAAAACCTGTCAAATGTTTTTTTGCGGTATACTCACTGACGCCAACTACACTTACTAGTTCTCAAATAGCATTAGATTAATTAAACTTAACTTTTTTTCAAAGTTGTGTTTGTTGTCACCCCCAAAACAGAATATATCAAGAACTCAAAAACGCATGGCAAATTTGTCTGGTGATAAAGTTTGCACAGTTTGACTTGAATGGTGTTTAAAAGCAGTGTTGTGAACACTCCGTGTGCCCAAACCACAGGTCAAGTCGAGATTCATCCAGCGAGTTTAAATATAGTCCGAGTATTTAAGAGTGTTGACTCGAACCAAGTCGAGTTGGTTCAATGTACAGACCCAAGCCACGTGCGGGTCATTACTCAAATCAGGTTTAAATAAAAATCAACTGTTTTGTATTGATCTGCGACTTATACTGCTTCTTCAACTCTTGGTTTTATGGGAACTAACAAAAGCATAACATCACAGAGATTGATAAAACCTATTTTAAACTGACTTTTTGTTGGATATTTTTATTATTTGGGCCTTTATTTTTTATTATTTGGGCCCTGCCACAGTAAAATAGAAATGCTGAGACTCTTGCATAAATTATCAGTGCAAACGCGAAAATGCAAAAACAGAAAAGGTTACGGTAAGAAGGTCCATTGGAATTGGATTTTATCTCCACACTTTACATCCTACAAGTGTAAATGTAGGAAATGTCACAACGTTTTTGCATTTTAAAGTGCTGACCTTCATCCCCAAGTTCTCAGCAGTATTCGTGAGTTATGGTCTTCAGTATAAATCCCACAGCCAAATCAATATTCATCGACCAGCCGTATCGGCAAACCTTAAATGATCCGATACTCGCATTAGAAATTTTCGCAATGACAACGTAGGGGCGCCAAACCCATGGTTCCTCAATACCAACATGTCTTATGCACAACGTTCGTAGCGCTCATATCGAACGATCTATTGATTGGAACCATTCACCTCTCTTTTATGGCACCACACTACATTGGATGTATTAACGAAGCGATAGAGCAACGCGGTTTTAAACCCTATTTGGATTTACCTTTTGTTTTCCGAAACAATAAACTTCACATTGCGTTACTCAATGTATTTGAACAGACCTAATCCAGTGGCATTCAACTACTTCAAAATTTAAAAATTTTAAACAGTGCGAAGAAAATTGAAACGACTAACGCATGGGGTTCTTGCTACTTGGGGTACGAGATTTGTTTTCAGGAAATACGAGGATACTGAATCATTAGGGCTAATTTTATGGGTACTACATTACATCTCTAACAACCAAACAATTTTTTTTGTTATTTAAACATGAGAGCAATAATTACGTTCTGGAAAATACATAAAGACATACGAGCGTTGGTCGGTGATTTCAAGGGGGGAACCGATAAGGAAAAAGGTTCAGAACCACTGGACTAATGTCTTATCACGTGGATCACTTGGACGTTTGCACCACCCACTGGGGGGTAAAAATAACGAAAATGGTGATTCCTTTTCTTTTCGAATCACAGGCACTCCTCGGTCACAATCGATGCATCGGAGCTTGGAGAAACATCCAGTGTCCGCTCCATCACCACAACGAGCGTGTGCAGCGGGGCGTTGCGAAAATCAGCCCGGAGACGGCGTCAGGGCCTTGGCGGCGGTGACCGATATTCACGTGAAATAAGGTGCGTTTAATGTTCTTGTGACAGATTTATCCGATCACTGGCAAAACGCGTCAAAAATGCAATTAGCTGAACAGCTGTCTTGTAATTTAAGCTTTGCCGAGCGGGCTAATGGACGTGAAATACACGTTTGGGTTTCGAGCCGCTTAGGGTTTGGCGAAACAGTCAAGCTCTAAACGAGCACTGGAAGATTAGCATTGGATGCCGTGAATAATGTATGAGACCCCCAATTAGACCGCAACGTGCTAAATGAGGTCTACACATTTGGGTCACCGCATGAAAAATAATTATTTTCCTTCGGTTTCGTGAGTTTGATTGTCCCATTTAATCGACATTGTGGCGCTGTACAAGGTTTTGTAAAAATGTTACTGGTTATTTGCTTAGACGTTGGAATCATATGCGTTTCTTGATCCGTATGTAATGTATACGGCGACTTACCTTTGTTGCATTATTACATTTGGTACCACAATCAATACTGGATTCGATTTTCCTGTGCGCTTCATGGATAATCTTCCTGATAGCTGTCAATGGCAATGCGGTTACGTAAGAAAATGATCTACCCATTTCATTATCTAATGCCCTATCTCAGGTCGGTAAACAAACGATTCACTAGACTAGAAGCCCATGTCGTTACCCTAGCTCGAAGCCTTGCTCAACTCTCATCGGAATTGCGTCATCAGAGT
>QXVZ01011690.1:0-16706 GCA_008931825.1 Phallusia fumigata | reverse complement strand
AAAATAAAACACCCTAATTTCTACGATTTTTAAAAAAACATAAAAATGTTTACGCATGGTAAATTCCTGTATTCCAGCTTTAAGTGGGCGGGGTGAAAATCTTTGGCTCCTACTTGAATTCGCACCAATTTCTAATATTTTGTTGCTGTGTTTTTTGTTCAAGCTAAAACCCCTCATGGAAATTTATATCTCTTTTCAATTTATCCTTGTCCGCGCGTAAATCTACCAGTCATTAATTTTTACCACTACCTTTTCAGCCGAACTGCTAAATCAAGAGAAAGCCCAGACGAAATGCTTGTGTGACCTGAGCTTGGGGGATTGCCTGCACCACTATCTAGATTTAGACAAGTACAACGACAAGTATGAGGGGATGCGTAAAGACGAAACCTGTTACGAACCACCAGACCCTTGACCAGAACAAATGCAGAGCTGCTTGCATGTGTACATAGTCGCCACGTTAACGGCGCTAATTATTGCAACTGTAGCTGAATGGTTTACGCACTTATTAATTCAAAAATGTTTATTTGCTAACTGAACATAAAGTAAGTTCTCACCGGAAAACTGCACGACTTGTTCAATTCCAACTATACCAACTTAATAAAAACTATTTGAGGTTTTCCTTTCTCTCTGTGAATAGCCATATTATCAGCGTATAGGTGTCGCCATCGGTCAGACATTACAACCACCCATTGACAAAGAATTTAAATTGATCCTAAATGCCAAATGTTGTAAATATTTGCCTATTGCAACGAAAACATTTCGTATGTGTATTCATGCGCACGTTTTTGCATTTACTTCACCTACAAGTGCTTAACCAATGGCAAAGTGCATCCCACTGCATTAACTTGGAAAAAAACTAGGTGTAGGGTTTTCTGACAGATCGAGTGCCAGTGTAGGTTGCACCAGGTTTGACTGTGGAGAATTGTATTGCCCCCAATAGACGAAAAATAGTTTTAGCACCTTGAAAAACCCTTAAAATATGACAGATAAGTTTATTCTCTCGTGCTCGTGGGCAACTACTGCTTGTGTTTTTACTGTTTTGCTGCCTGACGTTTCGTTGTAACTGCCCCTAATGGTTCAGTATCCTCGTACTCCTTAGAAATAAACCCCCTAAAGGGTAGGGGTACATGTACCCCTGATAGCTTGGTGTGATGTCGCAACCACCGTGAAACACTCTCGGACAATTTAACGACGCGAAAGGTCTAGAAAATAAAAACTGTATTACTTTGCAGGTGTACCATGGGCAGATTATAGAATTGCTGGCAATAGACGAAAAATAGTTTTTATTATACCTGGAAATTTGGCGAACTAAAAATTTGGGGAATCATTCGTACGTAATGCATTGTTTTCTACAAAATACTCAGACGCACACATTCATTAACCAAAACAAGATCAGAAAAGGTAGTTCTGTGGATGTGAATCAGTTTCCTTATGTTTCCAAGCGTTTATTGGAATATAAAGAGATGTGGGCTCATAAGATAACGATGTCCTTCGTGGTCAAACAACTGGTGTGATTTTCTTTGTAAAAAAAACAAAAAATCACTAAATACGGCAATAGGATTTTTGCGGGAAGTCAAAACGCTATCTTTATCTTCATTCTCTTCACTACCGCCTCGAACTGGGCGACATTTTGTTTCACAATGCCAACAAAAGTCATATCAAGCATTCCATGCATTTTTTTCAATCTTGTGAGAACAGGCTTCTGTTAATAGCATCCGGTTGGACGTGACAAGACATCGAAAGCAACTTGGAATATTCCTCAGCCGTTTCAAAAGAAATTTCTACAGAATTATTTACTACAATATCCCACCTGTAAATTTTTAAGCCTCTTAGCNTTCAACTTATTTTGATACGCTTTACCAACTGACTTCTTAAAACTAAGTAGATTAGCCAGCTGTGGGAACTGTTGGAAAATATCAAGGTCAGCTGTCAGGTTATCACCTTTGTCAGCAGCGTATTTGAATTCTGGGTAAAACTATTTTCACCCAGCAGTGGCACCGGACCGTCAAAAACAGATTTGAACAAATTCAAAAAAGCTTTATGATATTCATGTGAAACAAAAAAATTACAATATTGTTCCAATATCGACAATATTTTTCCAAGTAGTTTAATTTTTATTCGGTTATTATTTAAAAACTTGTAAGATATAACTTTTGAACTAAACCGCTTTTGAAACCGAAACTTTGAAAACAGTGGTATAGCCGACAATTTTCTTAGTTTTAATTTGTTTCGATCATTTACTGCATAGATTAACACAAAACTAACCAGTTTTTAAATCATGCACACGTCCTACCGTCCTGGACGTTGTTTTCGCATGAAGGTTTTGCTCGGAATATTGTTTTCCTGCGCTGCCATTGTTTTGATCCATCAATCAAGCGACATGGCTGTGTATAAAGGCCTTGAATTTTCCTGGACAAAAGACGCAACAAGGTTTGTTTGCTGTAAATGACAGTTATTGGCATCAAAAACTGTGACGTTTAAGTTTATCAAGCCCTGTCTTGAGAAAGCGCGTCAGAATTTTTTTAATTGGACTATTGATTTCCAACCATCCCTCACGTGAGGACTCCTCAGCCATGTTAGGGTTTTAATTTAAAAATTGAGAAAGATTTCGGTTGCAATGTAACCGTTGACCAAATAGCAATTAGGTTTGTTATCAAACGATTTTTTAAGAATGCGGTCAGCTGTATAAATAATGGTTATAGCTATCCACCTCCTAATAACATTTTCCCACACCAAGTTTACATTTATTTTCAGAATGTTTGTTTTAAGAATAAGTTTGCAAATTACATCCAATCGTCAAAATTTACACTGTACTTGTTTTGATAGAAAATGGAAAAACGTGAAGCAGGAATTTCTGAAACGACCGAAGGTTTTCTGCGAAAGTTAGTTCGTTCCATTTNAACTATTTTCACCCTGCAGTGGTACCGGACCGTTAAAAACAGATTTGAACAAGTTTAAAAAAGCTTTATGATATTCATGTGAAACAAAAAAATTACAATATTGTTCCAATATCGACAATATTTTACCAAGTAGTTTAATTTTTATTCGGTTATTATTTAAAAACTTGTTGTAAGATGTAACTTTTGAACTAAACCGCTTTTGAAACCGAAACTTTAAAAACAGCGGTATAGCCGACAATTTTCTTTGTTTTAATTTGTTTCGATTATTTACTGCGCAGATTCACATAAAACTAACCAGTTATTAAATCATGCACACGTCCTACCGTCCTGGACGTTGTTTTCGCATGAAGGTTTTGCTCGGAATATTGTTTTCCTGCGCTGCCATTGTTTTGATCCATCAATCAAGCGACATGGCTGTGTATAAAGGCCTTGAATTTTCCTGGACAAAAGACGCAACAAGGTTTGTTTGCTGTAAATGACAGTTATTGGCATCAAAAACTGTGACGTTTAAGTTTATCAAGCCCTGTCTTGAGACAGCGCGTCAGAATTTTTTTAATTCGACTATTGATTTCCAACCATCCCTCACGTGAGGACTCCTCAGCCGTGATAAGGTTTTAATTTAAGGTTTTAATTTAATTTAAATTTAAGATTTCGGTTCAATGTAACCGTTGACCAAATAGCAATTAAGTTTGTTATCAAACGATTTTTTAAGAATGTGGTCAGCTGTAAAAATTTATACTGTACTTGTTTTGATAGAAAATGGAAAAACGTGAAACAGGAATTTCTGAAACGACCGAAGGTTTTCTGCGAAAGTTAGTTCGTTCCATTTTAAGTTCACTTTAATAAATATCTCAGTTTAGAGATTTATTGATTCCTAAATCGCCTGCTTAATTTGCTAATTTATATTTTTGTTTCTTTAGCTTCATACATAGGATGCTATAAAGAATTGACCAAACCAAAACCGACACAGACGGTGAAATATCTTTACATGACACCCAACTGGTGCATTTCGTTTTGTCAATCCAAGTACGTTATTTGCTCCTTTATATTTATAGATTTCCTGTTTGTTTTAAAAAAATATATATATGCATACTAAATGTGCACAAAACAATACAACTAAAAATATTTTGAAAATTGTCTGGGGGTATTTTATTATTTAACCTGGGGTTTAAGGACTGTCACCTTTTGTTCATTCTAGTGTTTCGTTTACACTGGGTTCTTACAATAAGGGATAGCTACACCGCATTCTGTCTTACCGCACACTCTACGCACGATTTACCGCGTTCGTGGCGTTTCGGTATTGCTTCCCCAGGTGGGTGGGATGTTTTGTTGGTGAACTGTTGACCTTGAAAAAGGCAGTTTACTTATTACTTTATTTGTAAATTTCGCCTTGATACCCGAGCGTATTGAGGTTTAACATCATGCAGCACATTTAAAATAAGAGTAAAACTAAACGTCAAAACAAAGTAAAATAATCGACAAAAGAAATACAAACCAGAACATTCACTAGACCAGAGCTTCCCAAACTAGGGGTTGCGCATGGATTTTTGTGGGTCGCGGGTACACCAATTTCCCACAAAGTGTTGCAAAGATTTTGCTATCTAGTAGTAGTCTTTCCACAAATGGTATACTTTGAACTGCTTTATTCCGTCAAACGTTAATGGTTGCATTGATACAGCTCTGGTCGAGCCAACATTTCAAAACTACTGGAACGTAACAACTTGAAACAAACCGCGTCTGTCACGCTCCAGCAAACAAACGGGTCATTGTATATCTTTTGAGATACTGGGGTTTGGGCGCTGAAAATAACCACATCCACCTGCAACAGTTTGAAAACGAAATAGACAAAATCGTTTTCTTTAACCTAATCACCTGAGCGTTGGCCTTAAAAACAAAGTTGTTTCCCAAACATAATCAGAGAGTTTATTTTGATAAAAAAATCCTTGGGTGAGAACGGGTACAAAGGGGACAAAAACTAAACTTTCAGACAACATATCATATATTTTTAAAATTGGTTTGGAACATGTTCCACATTTGCCAAATTACGACTTTGGCGTTAAAAGTCGGATTACTTGGACCAACATAAGCACTCAAGACAGGTGTAAACCCTATTTGTTGTCAGTGTCGACACTGATCTAATTATNAAATACAAACAAGAACGTTCACTTCCCAAACTAGCGGTTGCGCATGGATTTTTGTGGGTCGCTGGTACACCAATTTCCCACAAAGTGTTGCAAATGTAAAATTAATATTTGATTTTGCTAGTAGTAGTCTTTCCACAAATGGTATACTTTGAACTGCTTTATTCCGTCAAACGTTAATGGTCGCATTGATACAGCTCTAGTCGAGCCAACATTTCAAAACTACTGGAACGTAACAACTCAAAACAAACCGCGTCTGTCACGCTCCAGCAAACAAACGGGTCATTATATATCTTTTGAGATACTGGGGTTTGGGCGCTGAAAATAACTACATCCACCTGCAACAGTTTGAAAACGAAATAGACAAAATCGTTTTCTTTAACCTAATCACCTGAGCGTTGGCCTTAAAAACAAAGTTGTTTCCCAAACATAATCAGAGAGTTTATTTTGATAAAAAAATCCTTGGGTGAGAACGGGTACAAAGGGGACAAAAACTAAACTTTCAGACAACATATCATATATTTTTAAAATTGGTTTGGAACATGTTCCACATTTGCCAAATTACGACTTTGGCGTTAAAAGTCTGATTACTTGGACCAACATAAGCACTCAAGACAGATGTAAACCCTATTTGTTGTCAGTGTCGACACTGATCTAATTATGAACCACAGCTTTGTTTTCACCCAAAGGTAAAATTTATGATCAGGTACAATTTGAAAATGGGATTCAGGCCATAGGTCACCGGTTTTGCAACCCTTGATCTACGCTCTACTTGATGTCCAATGCAAAACACGCGTTGTTTATCATCCAAAAACCTAATGCTTCAAAACAACTATTTTTTAGAAATTTACGTTCACATCAGGCCCGGGAAGAAAACTATTTTTTCTAATTCAAATAATTTGTTGTTTCAGCGATCACAAGTTTGCATTTGTAAAAGAAAATAGCTGCTTATGTTCCAAGCAATTTCACCATGTGGCCCCCATCAGAAGTTCATCCAATCAATGCAATATAGTTTGTGGTGGAGCGGGTGGAGAAGATGAGGATCGGATGACATGCGGAGGAGAGAAAAGTGTCGAGGTTTACTTTATCAAAGAACAATGTGTCAAAAGTAAGAAATAGTTAATCTTGCCAGTAACTATTATCGCGAACCAAAAAGTTCTCCTTTTTGTTAGGTCATAGCTCAAGTAACGAGTATTTTAATATTAAACATAGAAAACCTGTTATCTGATCTAAAGCGTCTTTTGTGGTTTAGTTATACATTAAAGCACACAGATACAATCAATAAGTCACAGAAATGTTACATCAACCATCCCGGTCAAATCGAAACATTTCTTATAGATGCCATATGTTAATTGCATTAATCAGTAATTTTGCTGGCCAAAAAATCACTCAATTGTACAGCAGCAGGTAGACTGACCGGCTGTGACAAACGTTGGCATAGCAATAGTTACTTTAGAAAAAACACTGTCAACTGATGTAACATGGCTGTGACTGAAAGCAAATCGTAATCAATGCGTCAAGACAAACAGACTACTACCATGAATTTACCCTGCGTTTGTTGGAACAGCACCCTTTACTTCGGAGTATGCGGCTTCTCGACAAATAAGCTGCATTAAAACGCCTGATGGGACCGGACTTCCGAATGAGTACGTCACTGTGACGTCGTCAAAGGAATGCCTGACGTTGTGTGAGGTTCAGGGACATCCCCTTGCCATTTACGACCGGAAGCAAAAGTGCTGGTGTGGCAAAGCGGACAGAAAGTAGGAAAGGTTTAGGGCAAAACCGTGTGTTGTACTATTACATCATGTTTATTTTAATTCGCCCTATGTAACAAATCAACCCGTATAATCAACCCCAATTGTCTGGTATTGCTTACTTTCGAGCAGCGAAAAGTTACCGATTAATTAAACACTAGATTTGGGAACACAACATTACCATTCTGTTTAGTTTCGACATCACCAAAAACGTCGTTTCCTGCAATACATCGGAAACCGTTGACGTTTTTCGTACGTTGGTGGAAGACAAAAGATGCGGAAACATCAGTTTTCTTCCACCAGGAGAATATAAAAGGACGGAGTTGTCATCCTACCCAGGATCCGGAAACACCTGGACCCGTTATTTGTTGGAGAAATCGACTGGACATTACACTGGAAGCGTCTACAATGACGTTGGACTCAGTGGAATAGGTACCAACGTACATTGGTTTGTTAGTGTTTTTATTATCTTCGGCAAACCACGCCTATCATAATGATTTTCGTAATTTCGCGATCCAGTTCCTGTGTTTATTTCAAAAGGCTCGTTGGTCAAAAAGCACACGCGTCAAATAAAGTCAGCATTCCAATTCACAACAATGCGAGCACAAAGGTCACTTTATTCTTGTTTGTTTGTGCAGGTTATTTGGGTGAAAGCTTCAAAGTAGAGGAAACCCGCACTGATTTAATCAAAGACCATATATTTGGTGATAAGAAGGTTCCCGAATTTCCTGCAGCTTTTATCGTGATAGTCAGAAATCCCTATAAGGCCATTGTTTCCCTCATCAACTTGCTAAATGCAAAATCTGACATTCATGTTAACTCTGCATCGGATCAGGTTTTAAAGCAAAGTAAGTAAACTAAAAAACTTCCATTTTACTACAACCAAAAAGACTGCCTATTTTGCACAACTGTCTTGTTTTATGCATACTTTATGAACAAAATGTTTTCGCAGAAATTGTTAAAATCATGCCAAAGGAGGTTGCCAATTGGTTTAAGTTCCATCAGAAGATGTTGTCCCAAGACAAGCCGTTGCTGGTCTTATATTACGAAGACATAGTGGCCGATCCAATCTCAAGTGTGAGGAAGATGGTTGAGTTTCTTCCCAACCCTGCACTCCACCCGAGTGACATCGACGAGCGACTCGCTTGCTTGAGTCAAGAGACCACGGGTCTGGCGAGACAGAAACCCCCGCAAACATTCCTCCGAATTCTTTCCAGCCGAAATCAGAAAATCAGTCAACAAAGCAGTGGGAGAAGTGAGAGAGTTGTTACGAAAAAGGGGAATCGAGAGAGAAATGCCGCCTTACGAAAAAGGACCCGATCTTGACTGGTAAAATAAAACGCAAGCGCAAACAAAATCTTGCTGGTTAAGTGCACAAAGTAAGTTAAAGAATCCACTTAACACCGAAAAATAGTTGTACATAGCAATAGGAACACTGTGCCCCAGTGTGAAAATGGTCGTTTTAATAGATTATATGGCACTTCTTTGTATAAAACTGATAAGTTATAGGCCTAGTAAACTCACTTGTGCAAGCTATAACCAAGTGCGTTTGTCCACTTCGCAACTGAAACACCCTGGCACTATCTGTTAGCACTCTGAATAAAACTAATAAGCAACTAAATGCAACAACTGGTTACCTTCACTTGTATAAAGTTTCATCTCCAGTGCGACTGTTTGTCGAGTGCTTTAAACAATTTTGCCCCCATTTATTTCTGATGGAAGTTGACGATTTTACGTTTTATGTAGTGATTTACAAAAGTATTTGTTTTGAATTATTTCGAAGTAACCCCACACGAACAAAGAAATTTCGACAACACTAGTTTTTTTAGGATGTTTAAATTTTAAAATCAGTTTTTTTTTGTGTCTGTATTTACGACAAGATCATCATAAGCAGTCGCCACAGATACTGACTAGTGACAAACTCGGTAAACAAAAGTGTTAACGATGGGATGGATATCGTGTTTCTTTTCCCAAAGCTGCTAGTGCTAAACCGGTAGCCCTGCAGCTAAGGTCCCAACGTGACGTCTCAGAGTTGTGCACGTGCGTGTGTGCAAGTGTGAGTGGGCAAGGTTCGCAAGGGGTGCAAGGCGTGAGTGAGTTCTTCAAGATGCTGCCGTCTAAGTCGGTTAAATATTTAATCAGTATGTGCTATTATAATGTGCTAATATTCTTGACTGCTGTCTTGAGAACATCGGAGGTGAATCTCCGGGATTCCAAATCACACGTTGATTCCGTTTATTACATCGTTGGTTTATTAAGATTTCAGTATTTAATTGAAATTAACAGTTTACTCAAATAGAAGGTCTTATTCAAATAGAAGGTCATAGAAAACAATAACAGTCATTAGCAATTAATATATAAGTAGATTAACAACAAAAGAACTGATTGCCAAACCCCTATTGTGGGTCCTATCTAACTAACTCGTTTATATTTTGACTTAAAGGTTTATTGCTTAGCTAATTCTGCTGTACGTGCTCTACAAAACCTAGGCTACCCTAGGCTTCTGATTTGCTGACTATATTTAACGTACTGCGGCTTGCGTTCTACAGAATGGCCGCCGATGCCAGCTCTACTGCGCTGTTATGGCGGCCCTGTCGCACAGGCGTGCGCGGGTATCTTTCACCCGACAGTCTATTTCTTACCCTTATTTGTACTTGATTATATATGCGCACTCTGCTAGTTACGCTTGCTAGAGGCGGCTAGTCTTGAATAATGGCGAGTAAATATAGTTTATACATAAACTTCTTGAATACATACGCTGAGCGTATCGCTGCTTGATTTGTTTTACTTGGCACTTCGGCTGCTCTCGTTATTTAACTATTTACAATTTTCTGACTTAGACTGTCGCAGTCTGGCTTTCTTGTTACTTCTCCCGTCCTAAGTGTCGCAGCCTAGCTTCCCTATATTTTTGTCTGTCTTCGGTGTCGCAGCCTAGCTTCCTTATTTTTCGTCTGTCTTCGGTGTCTTGCTGTTGCCTAGTCAGAGTTTTTAGCGCGAATACCTTTTAAGCGGTTTATATAGTATGGGACGGGAGGGCGCCGCGCTGCATACGGCGCTCTGATTGGTCAGGTTCACTGTTTGCTCCGTGTTGTGCAATAATATGGTCTTTTTCTCAATCTTTCTAGCATGTTCGGAGGGCAGGCGGCCCTCTGATTGGCCAAGTTTTAGCTTGCAGCGTGTTGTGCAATAATATGGTCTTTTTCTCATTCTTTCTAGGCTGTTCGGAGGGCAGGCGGCCCTCTGATTGGCCAGGTTTTAGCATGCAGCGTGTTGTGCAATAATATGGCTATTTTTCTCGTCCTTTCTAGGCTGTTCGGAGGGCAGGCGGCCCTCTGATTGGCCAGGTTTTAGCTTGCAGCGTGTTGTGCAATGATATGGCCTTTTTCTCGTTCTTTCTAGAATACTCAGGCGACCTACTTTACTGGCGGCGCCTGTCGCGGTCTTTTTTTGTGGTCAGTTTGGTCTAGTTGGCTTGCCGCTAGACGGCGCTCGGCGCTGTTGCCGCTACAGCCCCACAGGAGGATCGAAATCCAAAATCGGGGCGTCAAATTACAAATCATTTTGTTATTACCAGTATCTTTTCAGTTGGAGGTTTTGTATGACCTGAACTTGGAAGATTGCATGCAGCACCATCTAGATTTAAACTGTAATGATATGAATTCATACACTTAAGAATTGAAAAACATTTTTGTGCTGACTGTAAATAGAGTAAGCTCCTGTTGGAAAACTGTACGACTTGTTGCAACTATGAGTTTTTGACATTTTGGCTTTCCTAATTGTGTATGGCCACATTATCAGCGTTAGGTGTCGCCATTGACCAGACTCGACAACCAGCCCATTGATATAGAATTAAAACAATCTTAAATTCTAAAAGTTACAAATATTTGATAATTGCAACAAAAACATTTCGTACTGGGATATGTTTTGCGTAAAAGTGCTTTGCAAGAAAAACAAATTTAGGTGCAGGAATGAATCTTAATGTTTTTTTTGCCAGATTGATTGCCAGTGCAGGTTGTACCACAGTTAGTACCACAGAGGCAACAAGGATTGTGCCTATATAATCAAGTGGCCTGAAAACAAATTGAAAAGTCCAAGTATTTTATAACCAAGCAACAAAACGACAGTCATAGGTTAGCAATATTTAGCAAAAATGTCGTAATAATAATAACATATTGTGCGACATGGCGAGAGCTCAATATTGCTGCGTATATTTTTTTCAATTTTTAAAATTTTTTTGTTAGTGTCGTTGCTAATTATGTCAAACGTAGGGACTGGGGACAATAGTAAAGTAGTAGCTAGTTCATCTAGCGAAAGGCAAGTTAGGAATCTGAAACTAGGGGATTTTTCGCACAGAGCTGCACGCTAACCTGTTTATGAAATGGCCGACGAAAATCAGTTATGCGCCACAACTCCCGAAGTGAAATAAGTTTGCATATAGTTGTCAGGTGTTAAAACGACGGTAGATGTGTTGATTAAGTAGGCACACACAATGGAATGTATAACTCAAAATTTTTTTGAAATGTAGTACCTAGTCTGACAACAACCAACTTTACAAATTGTTTTTGATAAGATTGGCTTTAACCGAATTGTCCCTTCCTGCATAATACAAAATAGTAAGGGTAGCCAGCCTAAGTTATGTTGACGCAGCTATAGCGAAAACAAGAACTAAATGCTAATTGTAGTTACTTGTGGTAACGAAAACATCAATAAACACTTGCGGCGTGAACGCCTAATATAAAATTTTCAAGACAGAAAAAGGGATTTTTTTTCGTTCCAGGCCAAAGTTTTTCAAGCGTTCCGTTCCACTTACTCTGCTGCGTGATAGAAAAGAGTGGAGAACTTACAAGAATAAAAATTTTATGACTTTTTGAAGAAAGTACTGTTATTGCATTATTGCGCCTTACAATTTTAGGAGATGAAAAGGGAAAGGATTAAAAAGAGGTAAATAATCAAAAGTCGGCAGGTTTTTTAACTGGTTAACTTTTAGGAAGCAAATAAATCAACATTTTTGAGTCTAACGTAAAAACGATGATGGAAACAGTCAGCCAATTAGATGATTTTTAGATTTTTTGACTTCTTCAGATATAGCAAAGGTTGGTTGCGTCGAAGTAAATCACCCCACAAAAGACGCTTATTAGATTTCAAAACTTTAAAATTCTAATTCGTGCTTTCCTACTTACAGGCTCGTCTTTCTAAATGTAGAAACACACAGTCACAGATGTGCTTTCAAGGGTTAAAATTAGAAAAACGTTACATTAAATGACACATTTCAAATAAAGCACAGCTGATATTTGATTACAAAATCATTTTGTAACTTCTTTACTGCGACCAATACGACCACCTTGTCATACAGGCTTTTATGGGGGGCGACATACGCTTGAAAAACATTTTTATCATGTTTTATGCTTACCCGATCGAAAACAAAAATGTGTAACAAAGAAGCTTAAAATTCATTAGTCTATTCACCCACCTAAGCGTATTATTCTGATTTTACTGATAAATATGTTGCAAAAAATGTCAGCAATAGAAACAACGTATCACGACATGTAAATTGTTTAAGAAAACTTAAACAAGTATTTTAAAATGACTGCCAGCGTTTGAACTTTTTTTTAACGTTTCAACATGCGTGTCGTCGCGGGGTAGAATTAAATGGCTAACAAAATTTGCAGTCAATGTGTTTTGTGGTTAAACATAGGCAGAACTCATTCTTCCGTTTTTTTAACTAACCGGAAAATACCAAGCAGAGATTTTGTGTCACGTTCAAGTTTTACTGTCAAATATCTTCAACTTATTTTGATACGCTTCGACGACTGACTTCTTGAAAGTAAATAGATCAGCCGGCTGTGAGAGCTGTGGGCTGTGAGAACTTTTGTCAGCAGCGTGTTTGAATTCTGGTTAAAACTATTTTGCTCGGTAAGCCATATTGCAGTGGCAAAGGACTGTTAAAAATAGATTTAAACAAGTTCAAAAAAAGCTTATTATACACATACATATAAAAAAGCTCACAACATTGTTCCAAAATCGACAGTATATTTCGCTTATTAAAACTCTTGTTGTGTTGTAAGATGTCAACTTTAAACCTCTTTGAAGACAGCGGTTTGGCCAACAATGTTCTTTGTTTTAGTTAATTTCCATTAACTGCTGCGTGGATTCTAGTGAAACTGAACCCAGTGTTTGCATAATGCATACTTCCTACCACCCTGGACGTTTTTTTCGCGTGAAGGTTTTGTTTGGAATTTTCCTTTTCGTTGTTGCCATTGTTTTGGTCCATCAACAGAGCAACTTGTTTCAAGCTGTATGTAAGGATGGGGAACTAAATTGGGCAAAAGACTCTACAAGGTTTGNCTGTGAGAGCTGTGGGAAAATATCAAAGGTCACCTGTCAGGTTTCACTTTTGTCAGCAGCGTGTTTGAATTCTGGTTAAAACTATTTTGCTCTGTAAGCCATATTGCAGTGGCAAAGGACTGTTAAAAACAGATTTGAACAAGTTAAAAAAAGCTTATTATACATATACATATAAAAAAAAGCTCACAACATTGTTCCAAAATCGACAGTATTTTCACTGTTTAAACTCTTGTTGTGTTGTAAGATGTAAACTTTAAACCTCTTTGAAGATAGCGGTTTGGCCAACAATGTTCATTGTTTTAGTTATTTTCCATTAATTGCTGCGTGGATTCTAGTGAAACTGAACCCCGTGTTTGCATAATGCATACTTCCTACCACCCTGGACGTTTTTTTCGCGTGAAGGTTTTGTTTGGAATTTTCCTTTCCGTTGTTGCCATTGTTTTGGTCCATCAATCGAGCAACTTGTTTCAAGCTGTATGTAAGGATGGGGACCTAAATTGGGCAAAAGACTCTACAAGGTTTGTTTGCTGTGAATGATAATTGTAAACAAAACTGTGACGTAAGTTTATCAATTCCTTTATTGAGAGAATTGCAACATAGATTTTTAAGTTGGCAATTGACTGCCAACTATCTCTCAAGTGCAAAGGTTTTAATTTTAAAATCGAGAGAGTAATTTTCGGTTGCAGCGTAAACGTTGACGAAATTTGTCTATAAATTCTAAATTATGTTTTCGATTTTAAGGATGTTTGTTTAGGAATACCATTAAATTAGGCCGAATGATACGACTTAAACTGTAAACGTTCTTCCACAGAAAATGGAAAATTATGGCACAGGACTTCCTGAAACAACCAAAGGTTTTTTGTGAAAGTCAGTTCCACTTTAAGTTTAACGGGTGTATTTCCGCATATTGTTTCCACTCATCCACATTTCCTAAACTGTTTGTTAAGTGTTCTAATATATGTTTTTATTTTTACAGCTTCATACATAGGATGCTACAAAGAATTGGCCAAACAAAGTCCAACACAGACAGTGAAATATCAGTACATGACACCCAACTGGTGCATTTCGTTTTGCCAATCCAAGTACGTTCCTTGCTCCTTTTATTTTAATGTTTGACGTAACTTAAACAGCAAATTTCTTATTTTGAGTTTGACTTTCATCTCACTTCCAGGTAACATATTTTACATTTTTACTGAGTTTGTTATTTTTTAATTCTGCTTTTTTGCTGCGGCAACATGTGTAACTACGATAGTAGTCCCAAATAATTTGTTAGGTCTGTAAGGTAATAGTTTCTAAATAGTTCTTGTCATAAACTTGGATATCCCAAGTGCCTGTACAAAACAACATTTTAAACAAACGAAGTGAAAACAGTAAATGGTAACTTAAAGTTATCCTTTGCAATCTACTCCATAAATACGTTTCATTGCTATGTAATTTTCCGCAGTGTAAATACTGTGAATAAACAGACAGCACTCGCCATCTGCTTTCTGCATAAACAATATATCTTATTTGTGTTGACATCAGGCCTGGGACAAAAAGCCATGCCTCACTTCATCTGTTCGATGCCACAACTGGGCATAAACCACAACAAACTGGAGTGCCGTAATTTGGCTAGACTAGCCTAAACGGCCCCTGTCCTGTCACCAGCTGCACTGATGAGACATTATAGGTCGAAACAGTGTGCACTGTCTGCAGCTCACAAAATCAAATTGGCTTTTTGCTGTTTTATTAAATTTGGTTTTAGCAATCACAAGTTCGCACATGTGAAAGAAAGTAGCTGCTTATGCTCAAAACAATTTCACCATGTGGCTGACATCAGAAGTTCCTCTAATCAATGCAACACAGTTTGTGGTGGAGCGAGTGCAGAAGATGAGGATCGAATGACTTGTGGAGGAGAGAAAAGTGTCGAAGTGTATTTTATCAAAGGAGAATGCGTTAAAGGTTCACTAGTTGTTTAATAACTTGCCGTAATAGTTTTAAAAGTTGTTCTCATTGTATGTCGATAGCACGTGCTTATGTGCCTTTTCGGATAACTAAAAACACTGTGAATCATTCCTTCAGCACGATCACCCATAATTGGTGATGCAGGTATAAATAATAACCAGCACTACCAAGGTGACAGCAAAAATGTTGTCCTTTTACTTAGTTGAACAGTGACAACTGAAAAACAAAAAGCTCAACGATTGTCATGTTTTTATCAGCGCCGTTTACTCCGAACTACGCGGCTTCTCGGAATCTGGGGTGCATCAAAACGCCCAACACGGGCTTGATGAAGGACTACATCACAGTGACGTCATTACATGAATGTTTGACCGTTTGTCAAGGCGAAGAACGTCCGCTCGCTTTATACGACAAAAAGCAACAGTGTTGGTGCGGTAGAGCGGGCAAAAGGTTTTTATGCATTGGTTGATCAATATTGACATACTGTATGTTTCTATTTTATTCCCTCAAATCTTTGGTTCCATTTTCCACAACACTTTGTTTTTAATTTTTGAAAAACAAGCCCTTACAGTTTGTCATCATTTTCACATAAAATGTCCAGACCATTTTAGCCATTTTGAGACCGTAATAACAACAGACATAGTCAGAACGTACGGTACATGCGACATTGTAGTTTTGCTTTCAAGCGGTTATGGGTTATGTGTGACTAAATTGCGGAATAAGTACATGCGTTAGACCAACATGTTTGTAAAGAACTTCACCTTCTACAGAAAAGTTGTACAGAAAATAAAACACGTGTTGAAACAGTTAATGACGAAATAGTAATTAATACCCTGTGGGTTTACTTAAAAAACTTCCAGTAGTCCCAGCACTAGTGTTGCCAAAAATTCTGTAAAACGTTTTAGCATAGACTTGACACAAAAAGTGGATTCCTGCAACGCATCGGACACAGTTGAAGTCTTTCGGACTCTGGTGGAAGACAAAAGATGTGGCAACATCCGTCTTCTTCCAAAAGGAAATTACAACAGAACATTGTTGTCGACCTATCCAGGATCAGGGAACACCTGGACCCGATATTTGCTTGAGAAAGCAACTGGGTATTATAGTGGGAGTGTCTACAACGACGAAAGCCTCAGTGGAATAGGTGCAGTGTTTCACAGGTTTTATAACTACGTAAATAATTGAGATTGGTATTGGTTTATACAAATGCGGTAACAACACTGGGATTTTAATGGTCTTTCTTTATCAGCTTAAATGGGAAAACCACCGGAACCTAAAATGAATTCACAAACGTAGGCCTCAGCAGTAAATGATTTTCCCTCCGGATGTGGCATAATGTGACTTGCACAGCGCAAATTAGGGAAATCGTTCAAAATACTTTTACATGAAACAAAAACTCATTCACTCGTGTGCAGAAGGATTTTAAGATGCTGACCGAAACATGTTTGGGGTGAGCATTAACAAAACGAACTAAGTCACAGGGGGTTGGTGAGATCGTCAGAAAAGTTTTTGACGAGTAAACAAGTCGACCGATATAAATGTGTTTTTCCTGCTGCAAAACAATTCCTGGAAAATTCCAACTAAACTCTTTTACTGCAAACACTTTTCTGTTTAGCTTAAGTTGC
>QXVZ01011685.1:0-13906 GCA_008931825.1 Phallusia fumigata | reverse complement strand
TAAGTAAGTCAAAAAGATTTAGTGCAAAACTGCTAGAAAAAAATTAAAAAATGCTAAAGTAGTAATACCTTTTTTCGAGTTTTACTCTGATTCAATGGTTCTTGTGATAATTCTGGTTGTGATGGTTTGTGGAGAAACGAACCCTGGAAAAAACGTAATTATTTGTTAAGAAATTCGTTTGGAAAAAGATACATTACATTTTATGTCAGTGAATCCATATTATGTTTCAGAAAGTAATTTTTACCCCATTGTCATTCGCATTCAGCTCCATTAGGCTTTCATCAATAACTGCAGCTGTGTTTTCATTGTTTACCACTGACTGATCATTGCAAGGCTGTGAATCAGGAACAATCTGTAAAATAAAATTCAAACACAATAACATCCTTAGAACAGCACTTAGTTTGTGTTTTTAGTTTTTACAGCAGCAGCCTGTAAAGGAGTTAGCCCCAGCAAATAATGAGTAAGCAATGTATAGGTATTAAAAGTCTCACTTGCTGTTGCTATGTTGTAGTTTTATGTTGAGTGTATTTAAAGCTTTGTTGTAAGTAACAATCATGCAATACAATTTAACATGCATTAGCACATTGGCTGAAATGTAATTTGAAAGCGATTATTGCTAAACTTTGCAAAATTTCCCAATGTGTTCACTACAGTTCTAATTTAAAATTTAAAGAAATCATTTTAAAATTTATGTTACCTCAGAATACTCATCTGCACTATCATCAATTCTATGTGAATAGTTTTTTCCTGCGCTCAATTCAGAAGCCGGTGTGTCGGCCGCTAGTAATTGACCAGTTTTGGCTGTAAACGGCGTTTCCCCAACCTTTCCAAAAATATTCTGGAGATTGCAAATGCAAATACATACAAAATATCACATTTTTTTTGACATGATAATTGTGTTTAACACTCACAAGTGGACTTGACTTCTTTGTTGTTTCTTCTTTAAACTACAACCAAAAGTGTTAATGACACAAAAAAGTAAGCATATTTTAAACATTTTATATTCTTTTCTCACAAAACATGATTGCAACACAAACAATTAGAAAAAACATTCTAGCATTCACAAGTTTTGTAACATATACTGCCTACCTGTTTAAATACACATTTAATGTTTGCGAAACATAGCTCATCTCCATCAGTCACCGCATACCTCACTTCAGGTTTTAACTTCATTGATTTCAGTCTGGTTTTGTTGCTACTCCCACAATCATAGACAAAAGCCATTGAGCCTGATGCCTAAATGTGAAACCAAATACATAATAAATAATCACTATATGCATAAGTTCATTAATTATTTTAGCAAAGCAGACTGAAAGAAAGCTGTAACACTGGGCATTTGATACCAGCTAAAATAATTAATAAANACTAGAACACACGAAGTTTGATTAGCAACGACCTGTAAAATAGAAACTAGTCATGGTGAGTGCACCAAAGTTGCAAACCTGACAGTCACCATTTTTAAAAAAAATATTTTTTTTGTAGTGCAAGAAATAAAAATAAATTCTGGAGGCATGTATGTGTATTATACTGGCTATTGCATAAGGAATATTTTTGTCACCATCATTGCATTTTTCAGGTGAGGGTAAACTCGACTTACAATCGTTTGTTCAGATGGGAAAATGACTTTAACAATAAGTTGCATCGATGCGACAGAGAACATGCAAAAAGTCGAGGTTTAAATGTCCATGATGAGGTAAGAGCTAGAATGTTAAATTGGTTACCAAAAATGGTGTAACACAATATGACCATAACATTAACCCCAAAACTTTAGGAAAAATTTTGCTTAAATTCCAGGAAGTTTCCAAACCTGTTCCCTCATTGATGTCGACAGTGTACGGTCAAAAACTCCACATGTCCGTTGACCACCCCGACCGTAAACATGTCAGAATCATTAAAACAAGAGAATTCCTCAGCAATAATGGAATAACATTCTCAGCAGAGCAGGGCTTCGGAAATATTACTCCCTCTTAAGTCAACAGTTATGGCATTTTCAGCATAATTGTGAATTTGTTACAGTTGATCATGTATTTTGTGGCCATTTTTTGCACCGCTGTCTTTGGTAAAGATGTTTTTTTTAATTTTTTTCATTGTGTGCAGCACAAAACTGAATATATCGTGTAAATAGATAAAATTATTTTAGGTTGCTAAATAAATACATCAGGTAAAAATTAGTGACAGGCAGAACTGTCGACTGGATTATGCTTATGATGACTTTGGCATCAAGCTTCCTGCCTTATTGCAGTTCATTGCAAGCTTAACTTAACTTTTTACATAAGGCCCACCAAGTTCCTGGCCTTTGTAAAATCACAAGATACTAGGGCAGGATTTGAACCCCCAACCTTGTAAGTGAGAAGTGGTTGCTAATTTACTTCAGGGACTACATACCAAATTCAACCTTGATGAAACAGTTTTTCGCAATACAAGTATATTTCTGTTAAAATGAAATAAGAAAATACACGTATCCATACAATGTAAAACAGCAAGCCACCAAAAAATCTTGTAAAATCCTCACAACCGTACACTGATAAACATGCCATTAAAATAAAAGAAAACATGGCAGTATTGGCTCAGCAATAAAACCAAAGACCACAAAGCAACAAGGTAATAAGAACGGTTACAATAGCAAAAAAGATCCTAAAATGTGTTAGAATTACAATAAAAAAGTTTCAGTTTTGCTTAGTATCAAACTGCTGCATTGCATATCAGGTTTTCAGACACAATTCTTCTTAAGTACTCGAAATAGCAGAGGTGGTTTCTGAGACAAAGTAGACGTGTCAATCACAGGATGTTTACAACCACTTTACTAATTTTTGATCACATACATTTCAAGGATTATTTTTAGCCACAATAACACAATCAAGAACAAAATTATAAACCCTTTTGTTTGCGAGTTTGAAAGAGATGAAACAAGTCACTGCATGGGTCGGATTCTTGATCAAATTTATTGTGGTCACTTGATGACTGTGAAGAATGAGAATGACTCTGCAAAACACAAATCATCTTTTGTAGCAGCCGGCATTCTTATGTCAGGCTGTTGAACAATGGTGGTACCTTGGTACTTTCCATTTCTCCCTTACTAGACAAGAAGTGATAAAAAGTAATATTAAAAGGTTTGGAACCACTGGTCTACCTCAAAAGCAATACTACACTCATCTTTACTAACTTTACTATATTTTGGAAATTCCTTCCCTTAACCCATTAAATTCCTCCCCATTTGGGAACCGAAGGCCTCTTGTGTTTCCTTGAGCCAAGGTTGGCCATGAAAGGTTTCCTACAAGGAAAGGCAATGTGACATGCGGGGCTTTAGGGGTTGCATTGCTCGCTGAAAATAATCCAAAAATTGTTAATCACTTATCACTAGATCACTTTACCATAAACTTATAGCAGTCAAATATTGTTGTTTGTAATTGAATCAGAGATAGTTAACCATAGTAGAAATTAGTGCCAGCCCCTTATAGGCCCCAGTCTGGGGTACGAATCGCACTGCGCGACAGATTTTCAAGGGCAAGGTCTGCTGACTAAAAACACTTTGAAAAGTGAATTCTTATTAGGTACAGAGCCTCTTGGCTTGACATAATGTAATCACAACATCATTTGTAACCCTTGCATAAAGCACGCACAAAACTAACTAGTCAAATGAAACCCATTTCTTACAGGTAACCCATCTTCACATGTGGAGGTACATGGTGTTGTTTGTAACCGAGTTAGTTCGTTATCTGAATCCGAATCAATCGTTATGATTTCTGTTTCATCGTTGCTGCTCACTTCTAAAAATAAATTTAAAAAAGTCAGTACCAAACCAAAAAGGGTAACTTACCCCGATGAGTTACCCTTTCTCAGCCTCTGTAACTTAAACCCTATTTTAAATGTAACTTGTTGTCAAGTTATCAAGTATGCTGGCCCAAATAGTTGTGAAGAGTGATGTGTTTTGTTAATAAACAGCTGTAAGCAGTTCAAATGTAACTTCAGTCTTTTTACAAAGCAGTACCAATGCCATTTGTTTGAAAAATCAAATTATTGTTTGCTGCACTGTTCTATAACATTTTTAAAACAATTGCGGGAAATCAGAAATTGTTAATGCAGCTATGGAATACCTTCATCAGATCTGTTAAGCACATCATACAAGGCATCAACTGTTTCTGTTGGATTGTCAAATTCCGGGGCGGTCAAGCCAGTAGAAAAGCCTCTCCTTTGAATTACACCTTCTGCCTAAAACAAACAAACAACATTTACCGAGAAAACATACTTCTACCATCATCGCTACTGTTTTACTGCATCCAAACTATAAAAAGCAATTAACGTTTAAGCATATGCCTCAAAAATTTTTTTATTGAGAATTGGTTACAAAAACACAAATCGTGGACACTGATATAGGCAATTAACTGTTCCAAATAAATTTATTAACTTGAGTTAAATATCTTTTTACCTGGCATTGAGTTGAAGCAACTTCCTCTTCTGATTCTTCTGCACTGCTCTTGCTCCCTGGCCTTAAACACGCAACAAACTGTACATCCGGCTCATCTTGTTTACGGAATGATGGGTATTGAGATGCTTCTTTTTTCTGACAACAGCCCTAAAAAAATAGCTTTGATACCAAGAGGGACTTTTGTTTTAAAATCTGGCCTTAAAAAACTAAAAGTTGGATTTGTTGAATTTTTTTATTGTTGAATTTCGCAAAAAACTAAAACTGTTTTTTAACTAGATTTAACCCGTGGCATATCCAGGGGGATTTCTGAACAACTGCTCACATCAGAAATGTTGCATTATACGCACTGCCCCTCATGTCTTGCGAAATTTGCAGTGAATGTTTGTGGTTGTTGTACTACCGTAAAAATGTCTCATGCACTTTGCTAGCAACAACATCATTACACCAGCAAGGTTTTTTATTATTAGGGAATTTCTCCTAACTGAAGTTAATGATGTAATTAACCACTATGTTTGGGGACTTCCCTGATCTGAAATATCAGACCCCCCTCTAAAAATTCTGGATATGCCCCTGCATGCAACTAACACAGATTGGCAAAGGTTTGGAAATGATTTTATACATTCATTCTAATTACATACAAATTATTTTGGTCAGTTAAAAGACCTAATTTGAAGTGTCATGAAACATAACTAACACACCTCAAGAGTAGCAGATAGTTGAAAACTCAACAGATATCACAAAATATTGAAACACAAAAGGTTGAGTGAAAATACCTTCTCTTTAGGCTCAGGTCTTTTGCGCCTGTTTATCACTGATGCCTTTTTCGGAATTCCAGACTTTGATTGACTACGTCGCATTTTCTTTAAATGTTTGTGAATGTAGCGATGAAAATGTTCCGAAAACATCACCATAGCTGGATCATCCTGACTTAAACCTGTTCTATTACTTCCAGATGTGGTTTCACAGTGATCCTGTAACCTCTCTTCAGCATCAGATGATGGTAACTTTGATGTACACGGTTTGGAAATTTTACCACTTAATTTGTTCGTATGCTGATGTAGGTAGTGACAATCCTCTGTTGGTGGCGGTGGAGGTATAGTGTCATTGCTGCTGTTGTCAGTTGTTGATGAAAACACTATTGTTGATGTTGACAATGGGGATTGTGGTAGTAATCCTGAAGATGAAAGAAGATGTCAAAAGAAGAATCAATGCAGGGTTTAATTGTAAAGAGCGGATATTATTCTGAACTTTATGGTGTGAAAGTACAGTACTCATTTTTTTCTGGTTATGCAGTAAACCAAATGGAAAGTTGGTATGCGACTCCGTTTTGTGAAAAAAATTTTTGACCATCCATTTGTACAGCTACTGTTCAAGCTGCACATGTGTGGAAGTCACAAGATTAAAAATATGCTGGTTCCTCCGCAGTATTATTAAACATTGATTATGAGAGCTAATACCCACATATTTTGCCCCTCAAAATCAAGAAAATGACCTTTCCGACAAAAAAGTGCTATTTTAAAAAACACTAAATTTAATTTATTTCAAAATTTAAGTTTATTTCAAAGACAAATTTGATGTATTAAACACGAGGACAGGCATTTAAAAGTCGCATAGAAATGTTTTCTTTGTGCAAAATTCATCTACAGTTGCACTTGCACATCAATACACCAAATCCCACCATCATCTGTTTTGGTTCGCATCCCAGTTGGCAGCCACCGAGACCACAACTAACATGTCACATGATCTGCGACTGCACTGAGACTACAGTTTCTTGTCAGTTGGCACCTTCAATAAACAAGTCAGGCCGTTATTTGTAGTCAATGAGGTGCAAAAACACCCTGTGTTTACAATCGAACATCTGTGAAATAAGCATATTTTAACATGGGGAATGCCAGAGCTGTTTTTTACCATGTGTGAAAAAAACACTACTATGTGTGAAAATAGTAAAGTATAATTTAACTTTTTGTCTATATTACCCCTTTTTAATTTTATTCTGTAAAAGTGTCAGATTAATTTCATGTGTGAAAAAAATTACCACATGTGAATATATTAACTTTCGTGTTTTTTTATGCCAGTTTTTTTACATCTGTAAAAGTTTTGCAATATAGTTTTGGGGTTTAGTGTTTGCACAGTACCTGGGGTGGGTGAAATCTGCTGACCTTGATTAGGCTCCTCAGTCTGAAAACAATTGATACTTCAGTTTACTGATACTATTACTGTATGCCAGGCATGCAAGAAGTTACACAATTAGTCCAAAATCAGCCTGGCACAATATTATGAGCATACACACATTGATGTTTGAGGCACATCTCAAAAAAGTTAAGTTATAATCACTCTGCTTACAGGCCTTTTATACAGTGATGTATCATAAATTAGGTTTACCTGTTGCGGAGCAATAAAAACTCTTCCTGTACTGGTTGAAGCCTGACTTTCGAACATTTGAAACCACTCTTCGATTACTGGGTATTTTTGTGCAGTCATGCGGTTTGGCACTTCATGCTTGTAACACCAGTGTTGAAATATTTTGTAAACTGCTGTGCTGTCGATATCGAGGAGGTCTGATATCAGCTCCACATCTTTGTCTTTGACATGACCAACATTTTTGCAATGCTCAAACATTCTCCAAAGAATCTGCAAACAGATATGAAATATTAAATGCATAGATAAACTGCAAATTATCTTAGGTCATGATATAGAAATTAGGGACTTGCAATTCATTCACTACCTGTAAATGTCAGAAAATATGCTTAATTTATCCAGTTTCTCGTACTGACCTAAAGTAATACAAAAGGTTGTGTGCAAAGGTAATGTTGTATTTGTTGACATGCATGACAACCTGGCTGTCAAAAATCAATTTTCAGTGCTAAAAACTTACCATTTCATCTTTTTCTGTCCTATTGTTGTCTATGGCATCAACAAGAACTCTTGAAACCAAAAACCACAGCGAAATATTATATGCCGAGAGATTTGTGTGAACAGACAGGGCTTTAACTGTGTGTGTGTTGGGATACTGGTCCTCATGAAACATGCGCCACAACATCTGCAGAAAACAATCAATTGGTATTTGAAAGCTTTGGACTTGATGTTTCCAAGAAACAGACAGTGTATCTGGTAAAAGCTACGTGGGAAGAACACTCTTTGTAAAACAACCAAAACTGATTCATTGTTTACTTTTATGCTAACTGAAAGGATTTTGATTTTTTAAATTATGGTAAAAATTATTTCCTTTAATCTACAAATAAAATAAAACAGGTATAAAAACAACTTATTTCTATAAATTTACCGTAAAACTTAAACACTCATCCCAAAAAGGATTGGTAAGTTTAAAATTTAAAGTCACCTTTCGTTTAAGATCTAGACGTCTTTCCGACTGTTTCCACTTTAACCATGCTTCCATGCATTTTGTTGACAGCCCTGTTCTTTGGCGGACTTTTTGTAACTTTCTGTTGTGCACGTATTTTTTATTCGTCCAAAGCCAGTCAAGGGATTTTTGTACATTAACATGACTGTGTCTCTTTGCTGTATAGCAGATCCCTGTAAAAGTTAAACTTTATAACACCTATACATAGATCATAAAAACAATGCATACCTTTTATCCACCTTTTAAACCACCTTATCTTGTTTGCGATGTGATGCATATCACTTTGACTAACATTGCAAGCTATTGAGTCCGGTGGCCACAAGTTGGCAATGTTTTTTAGCAAAAGTCTGTGTTGAAAGTTATTTAATTTGCTTGAAGGGTGCCCAGTATACGTTGAGGGCAAGTAACTGCCACTAATGACCGATTTATGTGTAGGTTCTGGTGTTTCTCGATGATTTTCAACGTCCAATGACACTTTGGACAATTCCAGATTGCTTTTCTGCTTGTTGTCCGATTTTGAATTCATCCCAGATCCCAGTCAGCCCAACGTGACGTTAGAAGGATCAAGCATAATTTCAGCCAATGCAAAGAATAAACGACGTCTTAAACTTAAGATCTAGTCGTAAAAAGATAACGTTTGCAATAAAATCTTAAAATTTTGCAAACAAACTTAAAAGTTCACCAACAGCTGCAGAAAGATTTATTTGTTGACTCAAAAAAGTGTCGCGTTACGTCACACACACTCGTCGGAAGCAACGCGCCACGCGACGTTTTTTATTTTTTATGGCAAATAAGAAAACGAACGTTAAAACCGTACTTTAAACCTAAAACTTGTATGCAAAAAATCGCTTGCTGTTTGACAAAGCAGCGCTTTAATTTTTCCAGTTATTTACATTTTGTTGTCTTTAAGCGTTCGCAATACATTTCTTGTTGTTTCAAGCGGTTTTAAAGTAATTCAAATCAACAATTCTGATTCAACAATATGTTGGAAAACTTTGCTGTACAAAATCAACTGCATAGCGAGCTTTTTCTTTTGTAGTACAAACTATCACAGCTGTCTCCGGAAGGTGGCTTTGTCATCATTTTATCGTAGTAATATTTTCCACTCTCTTTTTCGCTCACTTCTCGTTCGATTTCTTTGAAACTTGTAAAGAGTCTGTCGCGTCGCAATATTTTTTCCTAGAAATAGATTCAAATGAAAAAGAGTTAACTAATAGCGAAACCATATAATATAGCGAAGCTCTAAAATAATAATAGCGAAGCTCTTAAACTATCACCAGGCAGGAAATAGCTGCGCAACGTTGAGACGTTATGAGCTGCGAAAATAACGGAAATCACAATTGGTGGATCAAGGTAGAACGCGCTGCAGCTACACCGTCATTACAAGGTGTTATGTAGAGGAAGATAGTGAGTTTCGACAGAAACGATTGAGTAAATAAAACTGACGACANCCTTCAATAAACAAGTCAGGCCGTTATTTGTAGTCAATGAGGTGCAAAAACACCCTGTGTTTACAATCGAACATCTGTGAAATAAGCATATTTTAACATGGAGAAATGCCAGAGCTGTTTTTTTACCATGTGTGAAAAAACACTACTATGTGTGAAAATAGTAAAGTATAATTTAACTTTTTGTCTATATTACCCCTTTTTATTTTAAACTGTGAAAGTGTCAGATAAATTTTTTACCATGTGTGAAAAAAATTACCACATGTGAAAATAACAACTTTCGTGTTTTTTTATGCCAGTTTTTTTACATCTGTAAAAGTTTTGCAATATATTTTTGGGGTTTAGTGTTTGCACAGTACCTGGGGTTGGTGAAATCTGCTGACCTTGATTAGGCTCCTCAGTCTGAAAACAATTGATACTTCAGTTTACTGATACTATTAACATATGCCTGACATGCAAAAAGTAACACAATTAGTCCAAAATCAGCCTGGCACAATATTATGAGCATACACACATTAATGTTTGAGGCACATCTCAAAAAAGTTGAGTTATAATCACTCTGCTTACAGGCCTTTTATACAGTGATGTATTCATCAGAAATTAGGTTTACCTGTTGCGGAGCAATAAAAACTCTTCCTGTACTGTTTAAAGCCTGGCTTTCGAACATTTGAAACCATTCTTCGATTACTGGGTATTTTTGTGCAGTCATGCGGTTTGNTACTGTTTAAAGCCTGGCTTTCGAACATTTGAAACCATTCTTCGATTACTGGGTATTTTTGTGCAGTCATGCGGTTTGGCACGTCATGCTTGTAACACCAGTGTTGAAATATTTTGTAAACTGCTGTGCTGTCGATATCGAGGAGGTCTGATATCAGCTCCACATCTTTGTCTTTGACATGACCAACATTTTTGCAATGCTCAAACATTCTCCAAAGAATCTGTACACAGATATGAAATATTAAATGCATAGAAAAACTGCAAATTATCTTGGGTCATGATATAGAACATGCAGTTTATTTGCTACCAGTAAATGTCAGAAAATATGCTTAAATTATCCGGTTTCTCATACTGACCTAAAGTAATACAAAAGGTTATGTGCAAAGGTAATGTTGTATTTGTTAACACGCATTACAACCAGCTGTCAAAAATCTATTTTTAGTGCTAAAAATTTACCATTTCATCTTTTTCTGTCCTATTGTTGTCTATGGCATCAACAAGAACTCTTGAAACCAAAAACCACAGCGAAATATTATATGCTGAGAGATTTGTGTGAACAGACAGGGCTTTAACTGTGTGTGTGTTGGGATACTGGTCCTCATGAAACATGCGCCACAACATCTGCAGAAAACAATCAATTGGTATTTGAAAGCTTTGGACTTCCCAAGAAACAGACAGTGTATCTGGTAAAAGCTACGCGGGAAGAACACTCTTTGTAAAACAACCAAAAACTGATTCATTTACTTTTATGCTAACTGAAAGGATTTTGATTTTTTTATTATGGTAAAAATTATTTCCTTTAATCTACAAATAAAATAAAACAGGTATAAAAACAACTTATTTCTATAAATTTACCGTAAAACTTAAACACACATCCCAAAAAGGATTCGTAAGTTTAAAATTTAAAGTCACCTTTCGTTTAAGATCTAGGCGTCTTTCCGACTGTTTCCACTTTAACCATGCTTCCATGCATTTTGTTGACAGCCCTGTTCTTTGGCGGACTTTTTGTAACTTTCTGTTGTGCACGTATTTTTTATTCGTCCAAAGCCAGTCAAGGGATTTTTGTACATTAACATGACTGTGTCTCTTTGCTGTATAGCAGATCCCTGTAAAAGTTAAACTTTATAACACCTATACATAGATCATAAAAACAATGCATACCTTTTATCCACCTTTTAAACCACCTTATCTTGTTTGCGATGTGATGCATATCACTTTGACTAACATTGCAAGCTATTGAGTCCGGTGGCCACAAGTTGGCAATGTTTTTTAGCAAAAGTCTGTGTTGAAAGTTATTTAATTTGCTTGAAGGGTGCCCAGTATACGTTGAGGGCAAGTAACTGCCACTAATGACCGATTTATGTGTAGGTTCTGGTGTTTCTCGATGATTTTCAACGTCCAATGACACTTTGGACAATTCCAGATTGCTTTTCTGCTTGTTGTCCGATTTTGAATTCATCCCAGATCCCAGTCAGCCCAACGTGACGTTAGAAGGATCAAGCATAATTTCAGCCAATGCAAAGAATAAACGACGTCTTAAACTTAAGATCTAGCCGTAAAAAGATAACGTTTGCAATAAAATCTTAAAATTTTGCAAACAAACTTAAAAGTTCACCAACAGCTGCAGAAAGATTTATTTGTTGACTCAAAAAAGTGTCGCGTTACGTCACACACACTCGTCGGAAGCAACGCGCCACGCGACGTTTTTTATTTTTTATGGCAAATAAGAAAACGAACGTTAAAACTGTACTTTAAACCTAAAACTAGTATGCAAAAAAATCGCTTGCTGTTTGACAAAGCAGCGCTTTAATTTTTCCAGTTATTTACATTTTGTTGTCTTTAAGCGTTCGCAATACATTTCTTGTTGCTTCAAGCGGTTTTAAAGTAATTCAAATCAACAATTCTGATTCAACAATATGTTGGAAAACTTTGCTGTACAAAATCAACTGCATAGCGAGCTTTTTCTTTTGTAGTACAAACTATCACAGCTGTCTCCGGAAGGTGGCTTTGTCATCATTTTATCGTAGTAATATTTTCCACTCTCTTTTTCGCTCACTTCTCGTTCGATTTCTTTGAAACTTGTAAAGAGTCTGTCGCGTCGCAATATTTTTTCCTAGAAATAGATTCAAATGAAAAAGAGTTAACTAATAGCGAAACCATATAATATAGCGAAGCTCTAAAATAATAATAGCGAAGCTCTTAAACTATCACCAGGCAGGAAATAGCTGCGCAACGTTGAGACGTTATAAGCCGCGAAAATAACGGAAATCACAATTGGTGGATCAAGGTAGAACGCGCTGCAGCTACACCGTCATTACAAGGTGTTATGTAGAGGAAGATAGTGAGTTTCGACAGAAACGATTGAGTAAATAAAACTGACGACATATGTGCACACAAATAAACGTCATTTTTTTCCCAGACGATTACCAAAAGCAAAAAAATCGACAATATGGTGAAGCATGCCATATACTTACCTCTAACTCTGCAGTAAACTTCTGGAAGTTGACCGTGCTGAAGATAGCACCTCCGGCCCCGAGTATAAGCATAATTGGGCCGAGTACATGCCCCGGAACGACGGCATCATACATGTTTGTGAAGCATACAGCNATGTGCACACAAATAAACGTCATTTTTTCCCCAGACGATTACCAAAAGCAAAAAAATCGACAATATGGTGAAGCATGCCATATACTTACCTCTAACTCTGCAGTAAACTTCTGGAAGTTGACCGTGCTGAAGATAGCACCTCCGGCCCCGAGTATAAGCATAATTGGGCCGAGTACATGCCCCGGAACGACGGCATCATACATGTTTGTGAAGCATACAGCTGTCACCGCGCATCCTGCAAACATAAACTTCCAATAGTAACCGGGTGGAGATAAGTTGATTTAACATAATTTAAACGAAACCTATTCGTATTGGCAGCAAAAAATGCGAGTGGTTTCCACGAAGAAGGTTTGTGCTGGTTGGGTGAAGTTTCTAAACCGGGTTTCCCCTAAATCGAAACCCGTTTTTTGGTAATTTGCAAAACCCGAAAACTATACACAACCGGAAAACCATGATTTTTTATGTTTGCTTTAATCACAGTTAACGTGTACTTTTTTGCTAAACAGCAAAGCTGCAGCGTTCTACACCCCGTACTACACAAACGTTTTTGATCTAAATTTGTAATTGTCCCGTTACGGAGTTGGAATCAATTTTTAGCTGGTGCGGTGTTAGAAAATCAAGTTGCGTCTTACTTTATCGCCATTGCCTTTCGTACACAGGGGTCTGATTACATCAGCACACGCACGTAACCCACTAAATCGTTCTGTTTCGGATGCTATGGCCGACGGCAAACTAGTTAAAGTTATTATGTCCTTGCAAACATTACTTTAGCTACGTGGTGTTATTGGCCCGTACGTATTCATAAGCCACAAGACAGAAAAGTTGCAAGTCGCTTAACGGCTTCGAATTCGACAAAACAAAACATTTTTTCTTGCTTACCAATTTCTTCCAAATGTCATTTTCATAATTAAACCATATTTGGAATAAGAGAAAGCCAGTTTAAAACCCGCAACGGTTGGCTGCACAAAGCTCGACTGGATGTCATGTTAGGTAATGCTACTGCTGAGGCTTTGTTAAGTGTTTGATTAGCACAGTCATGAATATACATAATTTTATTGAATCCATAACTTGTTAAGTAAGTTCCCTGACCTGTGACGAACGTTGCAATGCTGATAGCTCCAATGACGACCATTAGTTGGCGCTGTCTTGAAACCATCGAATGTAAAATACTGATTTCGGATCGTAATTTGCGCGATCCTGCTGATTTTGGACGAATCGAAGTCTGTGCTAAAGATAATTTTAAGTTACGATTGATCCCCTATCGAGTAAATTCCACTCACTTTCTTTCTTCTCTTGTTCTCTAACAGGAAAAAAGCCCAGTTACCCACCTGACTGCCCGGACCCGGA
>QXVZ01011684.1:0-13168 GCA_008931825.1 Phallusia fumigata | reverse complement strand
GGGAATGCCACGAAAAATTGCACTATGATTTTTTTCGTTGACTTTTCTAGTTTTCTTACATTATTTTGCACGTTAGTTAAAGTTTACAAAGGAATGGCTGCAGTTTAAAATAGTACTTTTGTGATGATAGATTCGGTTTGCTACCGTTCCTTCACTATGAACAGGAGCGGGTAAAAAATTTCTCCATGGGGCCACATAGAAAACAAAAAATATTGTGGAGGGACTGGCCGAATACCTCAATTGATACAGCTCAATTCTACATAACATTCACTGTATTTCTTATATGTTATAGCTAAGCAACGAAAAGTTAGGTTGCCTAATACAAAATGAATCAAATTTTCGAAAAAATGATGTATATTTTGTAATTCCAAATTAGGTCGGTCAGGAACAGTATGTGGCCCATGTCCATACAATGCCCAGGCTTGGTTAGGAACGTTACCTTTGTTTGTGCTAAAATTATAGCTTTTGTTGCCGCGAAACAATGATGTAATTGCAAAATTACTGTAAAAGATAAAAACGTTGTCGAAAAACTGCCACCAAAGACCTACAAAGCTAGTCACCAGTTTTAATGAGTTAATACGGTTCTAAACTAACATATTACTTTGGGCAGTCGCAGACAGCTTCTGAAGGTGCAGCGCATATTCCATCGTGTAGGTCGGTACAGCATGGTTTGGGACCATCTTTATCACACCAGCTTCCAACAGCCGGCCATTTGCTGCCTGGAATCTTCGGTTGTATACTGTACAATAATTAGAAAATGTAAACCAGAAGCTACCTAACATAGAAAGTCTTGTAAATTTGCATCTGAGTTACGTATCTGTTAATGATAGTTGCCCCCTTTGTTTTTCAGCCATTTCCTACCCCAGCGAGCGAAGTGGCTTACTGGATGATAAAAACGTGCAAAGTTTAAAATGTTTTAGTAGCCAGGCTCTTGGCATTTAACAAAAATTACGGTGTAGCTGCAGCGCGTTCGACCTTGATCCACCAATTGTGTCCTTAACATTTTTGCGCCTCATATAACGTTTTAACGTTGCGCAGCTATTTCCGGCGTGGTGATTGATTTAGTGCTATTGTGTCGCTATGCTTTCTTTCAATGAGCGAAATAAACTGAACACAAATAGGCACAAAACAATAGATGCATACGAACGGTGCAGGAAACCTCGTGACGATGGGCGTACCGTACCGTACATTTTGATGATTTTCGCTGCGTACAGTAGCAGCATATCGTACCGTACTGTCATCTTTTATCAAGGAGGGCACGGTACGGTACGCAAAGAGACGTGCATACCACGTACCTCGTTGCAAAATGCATACTGGACCGCCGTACCGCACACTTTGATGATTTTTTCTGCGTACCGACCGTACTGCCATCCTTGCGTGTAGGTAACCAAATGGTTGCTTACTTTTTATAACCACATTTCCCATCTCCACGCCACATGCTTCTTGTAATGCCCTTTTCAAGTCTGTAGTTTCGGAATGTTGCATCCAAACTGGTCACGTTTGCTCCCGGCAAAGCTTCCCATGCACCAACAGTTAGGTTAAACAACACGTTCTTGCATTCTTTGCTGACTTGAGTATAATGTTTTCGTTGTGTAACTTCTTGTACTTTTGTCTTCTTGTACTCGCTGATTTTGCCATCGCTGAAAACTGGATCATCCTTTTCCAGAAAAATCCAGACTAAGGTAAAAACTGCCGCAAACACCAAGCTTTGAAACAGACGTTTTGCAGTTACTAGGTTCATTGCTAGATGACTGCGAACAACAAAAATCACCTGTTTTGTTTTGTTTCTCTTTTTACTTTATTTGTATGATTCGTCAACATTATTGATCCATATGCACTGTTCCGGATATAGGGGCTATGTACATGCGCATTGGGGCACATGTGTAAAGTCAATTGCCCGAACTAAAAGGTGGGGATAGTTATGCGCCACATGGTAAAGCCAGTCTGTTGAAATTATTAGAGGGGGGACTTTTGTTCTTGTGAGTAATTTTGTGAAGATGATGTCATATTGAAAGTTATGACGTCACAATACAAGTTTTATGTTGCAATTGTATCGCCTAACTGTTACAAAAATGAATGTGATAAAATTGTTTTTTTGGTGCAACAGTAAACATGTTTAAAACCTATTTAAACAGTGAAACGAGATTTTGGGTTTCATCCTTAATAAAAATAAATCAGCAGCATTTTTTTAAAGAAGCGAAACAAAAAATGGGGGGGGGGGGACAAATTAATAAAAGTCCCCCCAACCAACATTTTGGGGGGGGACATCCCCCGCACCCTCCTCGATTTGCGCCCGTGGAAAAAGGGCATTTGAACCCAAACCCAGGCAGATTTTTTAAACAGGGTTTACTTTACTTGAATGCTGAGTGACATGCAGTGCTAAGAATGCTGAATAACGCCTTACAAAATATCGAAAAAAAATCGAACAAAAAATGATGAAACTGAACTACAGTGAGGAAAGTAGCTCGACCCTGGACTCACTGATAAAAATGAAACAACAAACAACCTACTTACCAAGTCTTAAACATAAGCCTAAGACTAACGGTCTCACAGCAGTAAGAGCTTGGAACTTTATCGTTTTGGCATTTTCAGTCTGATCAGATAAGAAACGACAAACAGTAATGCTAACGCAAAATGTAAACAAGGGGAAGTAAAAATGCCCTAACTAGCCTAAACAGACGCATTTGGCCTGGTTAACCCTGAAAATAATAAAAAGCCTAAAAATAAAACAGACGTTACTCTAAAAAAGACTACATATCGCGGTGCATATGCTTTCAAAATCGAAATGGCCCGGGTTTTCACTGCAAGTTACGTCACCGGTGCGTCTTTCTAGAGCGCATCAGGTATCTAGTGTGCGTTAATTGAATACGCACCCGTACGTCTTTTCCTCGAGTTTGTTTGCACTATCCCGTTGTCTTTATTTGTTTTACAACATCCAACCATGTTGACGAGCCTATATCAGGCCAGTCGGTTCACCGGCAAAAGTAACTTACTTACATCCAGCCATGTCTGATGCGACGTGTGAGGCACAGTTGCCTTACCGTAGTTAGTTGTAAATATATTTGATTTGTCTTTATAATAATACTTGCGCAAAAGTGTGGGCAGAATGTAGAAAGAATAATTGTGAAATATTAACCTGAAAAAGACGTTGTGCAGCTACTAAGTCTATTTATAGCAAACCGAAAGCGTTTTTTTGTGACAATATTATTTTTAAAAGTTTTGTAAGTTGACCATGTGATAAAAACGCTTTCGGTTTGTTAGAAAAAAAAAAATATATAAAATAATATAAATAAAATATACACACTTAGAAGCTGCACAACGCCTATTTCAGGTCTTAGTGTTTGCTGCAGTATTAGCAATCAGCTGAATTTGTTTTGGAAAGAAAAGTCTAATTCATAGTGCTGGTAAAAATCAGCAATTATAGAAAGTTACCAGAAAGAAAAACTGCTGTCAAATCACCACAAAAGTTAACGCCGCTGTTTAACCGGACTGTTGGTACACGTGAAGTTTCGGATGCCAGGGATCCAAGAGGGACCAATATTAAGCCTTCTCTGAGTGTCAGTAACCTATCGAGCCCACTCCTGCTTATGCTACTAAGCCTTCTAACTATAGCGAAATCCGTGTTTAACTGCGCGAATCCAATGTACGTCCACAAATCTGCTGTACATTACCGCAATACGGCGAGAAAGTACAGGGTTTTGAAAATGTACGACCTAAAACCTTGGGAGACTTCATAATCCTTACTTTGTGTGCAGAGCAGCACAGAAAAACGTAAACGGCACCATTTCACGTCGTTAAGGCGGTAAAGGAAACATGGGTAAGTCCACATTGAGCCAAACTGCTCTTTCAGCGTCCAAGTTTCTGCTTACAAAACGCATCAGTGATCACCAAAAGAACATGAGGCACAAAAGGAAAGCCACTAGTGGCTCAGGCTGATCCATTTTTGTTTTTAGTGTTTACTTTAAACGTTAATTTATTCATGTGTACTTTTGCTGTAACAAAATAAAAAACTTGAACTTAAACTTGAACTTGAACTCTTGTTTTCAATTAGCCAATTTGACTCTGAAATTCCGAAAAAACTTACAGGCTTCTCTGCCATGGCTTTAAGATGCAGTTACTGCTGGGCTACTGTTGTCCTCAATATCTTTGATTTATTTTTACAGCAAGTGGCAGACTGAAAACATTCAATAAAAGAAATTCTTTACAGAAATGTTTTTCTCCATTTTTGTAGGTGCTCTTNAGGTTGCCTAATACAAAATGAATCAAATTTTCAAAAAAATGATGTATATTTTGTAATTCCAAATTAGGTCGGTCAGGAACAGTATGTGGCCCGTGTCCATACAATGCCAAGGCTTGGTTAGGATCGTAACCTTGGTTTGTGCTAAAATTATAGCTTTTGTTGCCGCGAAACAATGATGTATTTGCAAAATTACTGTAAAAGATAAAAACGGTGTCGAAAAACTGCCACCAAAGACCGCAGGTATCTAGTGTGCGTTAACTGAATACGCGCCCGTACGTCTTTTCCTCGAGTTTGTTTGCACTATCCCCTTGTCTTTATTTGATTTACAACATCCAACCATGTTGACCAGCCTATATCAGGCCAGTCGGTTCACCGGCAAAAGTAACTTACTTACATCCAGCCATGCCAGATGCGACGTGTTAGGCACAGCTGCTGTACCGTACTTAGTTGTAAATATATTTGATTTGACTTTGTCATAATACTTGTGCAAAAGTGTGGGCAGAATGTATAAAGAATCATTGTAAAATATTGACCTGAAATAGGCGTTATGCAGCTACCAAGTTTATTTCCAACAAACCGAAAGCGTTTTTTTATGACAATATTATTTTCAAAAGTTTTGTAGGGTAACCATGTGATAAAAACGCTTCGGTTTGTTAGAAAAAGAAACGAAAACACATAAAATATTGTAAATAAAATAAATAAACTTAGAAGCTGCACAACGCCAAATCAGGTCTTACTGTTTGCTGCATTTTCGGCATTGGGCTGAATTTGTTTTGAAAAGAAAGAACTATAATTTATAATGCTGGTAAAATCAGCAATTATAGAAAGTTACCAGAAAGAAAAACTGCTGACAAATCACCACAAAATGCAAGTTAACGCCGCTGTTTATCCGGACTGTTGGTGCACGTGAAGCTAGCGTTCAAGTTTCTGCTCACAAAACGCATCAGTGATCACCAAAAGAACATGAGGCACAAAAGGAAGGATCTTGTTTTCAATTAGCCAATTCGACTCTGAAATTCCGAAAAAACCTACAGGCTTCTCTGATATGGCTTTAAGATGCAGTTACTGCTGGGGTACTGTTATCCTCATTATCTTTGATTTATTTTTACAGCAAGTGGCAGACTGAGAACATTCAATAAAAGACATTCTTTGCATAAACTTTTTTCTCCATTTTTCTAGGTGCTCTTATGATCTTATAAGACGGATTTTAGAAATGAACTTAGTAACTGCACAGCAACGTCTGTTTCAGGTACTAGTGTTTGGTGCAGTTCTAGCATTGGGCTGGATTTGTTGGGGAAAAAATGAAGTGATTTCCAGTGCTAGTAAAATCGGCAATTACAAGAAGTTACCACAAAGAAAATTTGCTGCCAAAGTCACCAAAAAATGTACGAACGTTCTGTTTAACCTCACCCTTGGTGCATGGAAACCTTTGCCAGATGCGAACGTCACTGAATTTGATCTAACTTATCGAAACTACTGGCGACAAAAGGGAATTCTAAAGAACATGTGGCGTGAAGATGGGAAATGTGGTTACAAGAAGTAAGTACATGGATGTTAACAACATTATCGATGATGGAATTTAAGCCTTTGCTTAATTACTGGCCTTGTGGTTCTGCAACTGGCCGGTCGGTTGGTAAATAAACCCAAGGAATAAATTTATTCCTCAACAAACAATACCACTCTCCACTGACCACAACAACCACCGTTTCGTGGTTAACCATTAACCCATTTTACTAGGCCAAGCGATAAGCTGTAACAATGGAATAGATTCTCGTTTTTTTCATATTACCAAAATACAAAATGGTGTTCAATTATTGCCCTTGAGTCGACNTCGGTTGGTAAATAAACCCAAGGAATAAATTTGTTCCTCAACAAACAATACCACTCTCCTAAAACAACCACTTAACGCAGCAACTACCGTTTCGTGGTTAAACATTTAACCCATTTTACTAGGCCAAGCGATAAGCTATAACAATGGAATAGATTCTCGTTTTTTCATATTACCAAAATACAAACTGGTGTTCAATTATTGCCCTTGATTCGACCTTTATCCGACATTTATCTGTACGTACCTTACAGAACCTAGTCGAACATTCGGAATAAATAACATTTTACGTAAAATTGACTGTCGAACATTTTTTGCACAAAGAAGATACCCCAAGAGATAAATTGTGGCAATTGAATAGAAATTCTCTTTCTTGAATTCTTCTTGTTTGGATGTATGTCAATATTTTTAGTACACTACCAATCCAGTTAAAATCATTCAATTCTTTTGATCTTAAATGCTTACTTTTCGTTAAAGGGCGTCTTTAAAATGATTTACATGGCGGTGCGACTTGTTTAAAAATAGTTTCTTTTGTTTATAAGCCAGATGCAAAGAATATTCTGTGACTTTGACTGTTTGATAGCTCAGTTATTCCAATTGTTTATTAAGTTTGCGCTTTTGTACAGATTTGATTTTTTGCTCGCTTGCTTTCTGTGCAGGGCCTCCTAACACAGCTGTTGTATACCAGAGATAAGAACGACAAATTTCACACCGACCTTTTTGATCCTGACTCAACAAAATAACCATAAGTTTAAAAAACAAACAACACCAAGTTCTATTGTGTCATATATTCATTCCTGATGCTTTTACTACGGTCCCATATATACTTGTCGCACCAAGGACAATCACTTTGCTGTGCACATCTGGAATTCCATAAGAAGTGCTAACAAAGACATGCAACACAGGCCGGGCTCCCCTTCTACAAATTTGCAGCAGTATATTTAGATACCTGTGAACCTTATCTGACTGATGAGAATGTTCTGAATTATCAATATCCAAATCTCCAACAGGCGTTATGTATACCAACGATCACTGTGCACCTGGGTTTTCTAACAGGCTTTCTGTTTTTGACCGTATATCTTTATCTAACTGGATTTGAGTCGCGATTTCCGCGTTTTTCCTTCGGCTAACAGTGTCCGTGCTTCCTGTGGTGGCAGCTTTTACTTCTAGTGCCGCCAGATACTGCTGGATTCGCAAAGTTTTATACACTTGTTGCTCTCTATTGCTTGGTCTCTATCCTTTTTACGTCTGATTTTTGCATTTTTAAGGAACTGACGATGCTGGTTTAGACGAAATATATGATATATTTGATCTCTAACCATTCTTGTTCGTTTTACAGCCGACAACCGAAAGTTCCAGGCAGCAAATGGCCGGCTGTTGGAAGCTGGTGTGATAAAGATGGCCCAAAGCCATGCTGCACCAATCTACACGATGGAATATGCACTGCACCTTCAGAAGCTGCCTGCGACTGCCCAGGGTAACCACTTTTTTCATTAAGACACCAGGTAATATAATAGTATCAATGCGTGTTAGAAAGGAGAGGAATGGGCAATTACGTTAATTTTTGTAGAAAACAAGGAAGGTAAATACATCGCGTATTCTTTTATTTGTGATACAAGTCATTTATTGAAATGAAATTAAAAAGTTGTACATTTTTTGTTGTCCGTGCACTAAAAATTATTCAAACACAAATTGGTACGACAATTCGGATTTGGCTACTTTCTACACATTGCCTCCAACATAGGCCGTTAAAACATAAATTGATTACCTGTTAACGACACAACAACAAGCAAACAGCACAGCTTATCTACGGTCGCGACCCATTTTTACACAAAACTCAATTCGTGGATTACGACCACCTAATGTTTGACCAAATAAAGCCAATAAATACAGAGGAGTAACTTCTCTGTAAGGTTCGAAAATTGTCTTACTGTTTAAAATCAGGGCAGGTATTTACCGTAGGCGACTCCCTATCACCATGTTTGGCACTTAAGTAACGTGATATGAAATACTTTTGCAGTTGCGTTGACACAAGAAAGTACGTCTACGCCGAGCTGTCCCAATGGAAACCGAATGACCCACGATGTTCCTGGACCCCATACACTGGTTCCCAAGCTTGTGACGTCATCAAACGTTCGCCCTTCAATGATATATATTTCGTCGGGGATTCCCTTGTGAGGAACATGTTTGCTGGTTTTGCGATGTTGCTCTCTGACGACCCCGTGCGGGGAGCTTGGGGTAAGCAGATGACGGAAAAACAGAAAGAGTCGTGCGTAGCAGAACGGTTTTTCTTCTGGGACGACTGCCGAACTGTGATACGAACTTTGGACGATTTGGAACAACCGGAAAAGTTATGTGGTGGAGTCAGCAATCCTAACTTTATGGCAAGTGCTCATGTTTTCTACAGTTTGACAGAAAGAGCAAAGTTTCTGGAACTGATGAAAAATTTAACCGGAAAACATGGTCAGTCAAAAACACTTAACCTTTTTTAACTATAAATTAACCTAATTGTTATTCTAGGAGGGAAAATAACACAAGATATTATGCGCAAATATGTTGCTGACATGTTTTGATTTTGTGACTGCGATGTTGTGTGCAGATTTAGCTATGATGCTGAAGTAACTCGAATAGGAAAATCAAATAGTCAAGCCAAAAAAACTTATGATATTTGTAACAAATGCATCTCAAATCCCTGTGAGTTTTGACCTATCAACCCTAACGTGGATTTTGTGCCCCTTGTATAGATACCAGGAATATAGGCCAGCTTATTTTCCTTACTACTGGCATGTGCAAACTACGATTTTACTTTTAAATATCACTAGAGGCCCCTTTGGTTATTCTGTTTGACATTTGGTACATTTGTAACTCCATGCATTTTAACCCACAGGTTCGCTTTTATTGGTTGGAGTTGGAGTTCACATGAATCTGCAAGCCTCTTCAGTTGCCAACAAATACTTGGGTCCAGCTTTAAAAGTCCGCGATGACTTCTACAAAAACACAAATGTTTCGCTAGATTCCCGATGGCCACGAGTTTTCTTCATCTTGCCGCTTCTTACCGGTTTGCTAAAGCCTTCCGAGCGCATACATTTTCAAAACAACGAAGCTTCGGCAAAATATTCAAAGGAGATGAAAGTATACTGTGAGCAGCATCAAATTCCCGTGTTCGACTTTCGACAACTCACAAGACTTGTCCACAGTTTCGATGGCTCCCATTACGGTCTAGGAGTGAATTTAATGAAAAATCAAGTTTTGCTCAACTACATTGATGAACAAACGGTTGAAAATTCCAACCGATAGCGCTGAACTGAGAATGCTGTATAACGACTCGCCTCGTGGACTCGGCTCTAGTCATTGAGATTATTGTTTTTTTTGACTCGACTCAAGTCAAGCTGCTAATGGTGCAAGTTTCTGTGTTTTGTTTTTGTCCTTGCGGGGGAACGCCTAAATGCGTTATGATCACAATGAGTCCACCGTCGTTGGTGACTTCAATTTGGGGTTGGAACAATGCTACTTGAGCTCCTTGCTCGGGAAAAACACAAGTGATCGAGACAGGATTAGAACCCACAACCTTGCGAGCACAAAACTGTCGTGCTGACCACTTGGCGGCAAAACTCGACCTGAGTCACGAAAATAGTGACGTTTGTTGTGCAATGAGTGGTTTTTAAACTCGGGCATAAGTGCTATGTAGCCTATCCAGTGTATTATGGCATCGTCGGTTCTAAACATGAAAACGAGTGTGCTGGAAACACCATTATGGTTTGCTGGAGCCTGAGTTGAGTTGAGTTGAGTTTATTTCGCTCTGTGAAAGAAATAATAGCGACCCAATTTCACTAAAACAAGCACCACCTGTCCATTGTATTCAAAGTTTAAGGCATTGAACTCATGGGATATTTTGATAATTTTGTAATGAGTCTACTGCTTCAAATCTTTCGCGGTCTTACAAATGAAAACCAACGTACCAATCCCTATGAGACATGTTGAAAAGGGAATCACGTAGATGTTAACCTAAAAATGCACTGCTTTGTGTTTACTTGGTTTGGTAAAAGATATCATAGCGACACAATTGCACAGAAACAAATCACCAAGCCGGAAAAAGCTGCAAAAAGTTGAAAACAGACGTTGGTGGAAGCAGGCAGGGTGTTGGGGCTAAGACATGCCACCCATGCCAGAAAAAGAGTGTGGAAGTCGACAAGAAAACAAACCTTCAAAGAAAACCTTGCCGGATAGTTTAATGCGTTTTTACACATGATGGACTATTATTGTGTGAGGAAAAAGCGAGCAGTTTGCTAATGTTGCGCACTAAAGATTTTAAAGGAATATTACCTTTCAAAAACACAACAAAACAAAGAACAAAAACAAGACATAACGAAAAGTAAAAGTGCAAAAAGTAAAAGTGGTAGCTTTAGGGACTAAGGCACGTGCGATAAAACTAATTAAAAATTGTCTTTCGGCGTATTTCGAAATTCCTTAGGGTTGGTATTCCAAATTCAGTTGCGAAATCATTGATATTGAATGTCAGATGGGAACAAAAGAGGCCCTGGTTGAGAGCCTTCGAGTACGTACAGTGAAATTGAACAAGCGCTATTTGGGTTTTTTTGTTATAAATAAGCTATATTCATTCTATGAAGCTTATACCGGACCGGCTCGTTTGTTGTGATAGCGAGCCTGAAACTGCCGTTTTAAAAGTAAACATTAGGCTATAGATACAAACGTCTTCTGATAAACAGGATAAATTTGTCGGACTAATCGAATTCGGATTATTCGANCATAACATCCAAACATAAACTTTGTCATTTACACACGAGAACATAAAATCCTTTCCGAAAAATAAAGAATAGGTACAAGAACTTCTTCGTGAATTTATAGGGATGCCGATTAGAGAAAAGGTTACGAACTACTACAATAGTAATAACCACAATAGTAATTTTTAAGGATCGCTTATTTTAGTTTAGATGTGACTTTATTACTGATCCGATCGAACATTATTAACAGATTTTCTTGGCGATCTCGTGTATTGAAAATTTGGTCAACCATTTATTAGGCCAACGAACTTCTTGTACATAACAAAAGGTCCATGTTAGCCATTTGGGTGCAGATTATACTGCCCTTCGAACATCCAAAGCATTGGTATACAATTAAAAGAGTATTAAAACGTTTTCCTACCCCTTACAATTGCATACACCTGCTTGTGGTGGTCGGCATGTCCCGTTTTGTATGTTTGTGCAGCATGGTTTGGGCCCATTTTTGTCACACCAACTTCCAAGCAATGGCCATTCGGCGCCTGGAACTTTTGGCAAGGTGCTGCGAACAAAATTACAGTTTTAACCATTCCACACATTACAAAATAATCCGTTTTTTGTTACGTCACGGAAAGCAGTGACGTCATACAAATTGTCAAACTTTCACGTTACGTAGGTCATAGGACAGGGCCCCTTGATACATGTTTTTTGGGGAGGTTGCTTAACATTGAGATATTTGCCTAATTCTGTTAACTGTAATGTGTTGTCATGTTGAACCTGTCCTACGTGCACTTGTGCGAACGAGACTTTGCTTTGTTTGACTTAATGAAGTCGTTACACTTGCTTATCAATTCAGAAGCTGTTAAATGTTTGTTTGTCGTTAAATATTAAACCGTTTGCGGAAACCGCAGTAAAATGAGCCAAGGAGCAACAGTATTCGGATGAAAAATAAAATCAAAGCAGAAATAGGTGAATGTTGTGCTGCCTGTTATGAGGCGAACAAATAGTTGAATGCGTGTTTAGTTTCGAAATCCCCTCCACTGGAATGGAATTTACCTGAAGGAATTTTTTCTATGGCAAAAAAGACCGCATGCCAACGATCATAAAGATTAGTTATCAACTTTACAGTTAATTTTTGTTCCTTACACAATTCCTTTAACTTACACAATTTTTTACAATCAAAACATTACTGCAACATTTATTTTCATACCAAAGCAATAATCAACCTACTTATCATAACCACATTTTTCATCATCCCTCCACAGTTTCGTTAACATCTTCTTACTTCGCCAAAAACTCAAATAAGTTTCATCCAAAACTGATACATTTGATCCTGGCAACATTTCCCAAGAACCTTGTGTTAAATTTTCCAACAGATTTGCGCAAACTTTTTGACTAAAACTGCTTTTCGACTGAAATTTTGGATATTGTTTTCCATGATTTTCCGAAATGTGTCGAACATTATACGTCTGTATGTAGAGCAATGCCGAAGATGCAAATATTAAAGCCAAAACAGATTGAGCTAACTGCTTTTTAAAAACCATTACTGTTCGTGGATTGTTAACATCTGCTAAAAACAGAAAGTGTTTGAACACGTGCAAACACGTGTACAACTAGGTGTTTACCATCTATACCTTTTATGCAAGCCCGTTTCTTTTTTGCGTGGCGGCAAACAAGAATTGCAGTACGGTACAGTACTCAGCGAAAATCATCAAAAGGTACAGGACGGTGGTGCGTTACGCTCTCGTAACGATGTATATGGTACTCACAACACAATACGTACCGTACCGTACCGTACTGCCGTACCCTTGGCGGTAAAGCTGATGCCAGAAGGCTCTGGCGAAATCAATCCAACACGAATCTCGTCATGTACAAACAGTTCACCTAACGTGTCTCAACATTCTGGTGTTTTTTAACAAAGACAATTTGAATTCACGTTACTTTCACTTCCTTGATAAAAATATCCACATACAACACAAAGCAAAATCACTTTCATTCCCTAGTACAACTGAAATCCGGTAAACAAAAGTGTACAATACCTTGCACCAAAGGATCAAAATAACACACTTACTGAGCACGCGCTGTTCATTTTGTTCTAGTTGTCAACAAATCCAATGCACAAGCAAATTTCTCGGCGAATTGACGTTCTTACAGCGACTTACAAAAAAACGAATAAACAGTATCAAATATTACCGTTTTTTTTCAAGTAGAATGTGATTCAGACGATAATAAAAATGATGTTACAAAAATATTATTAATTCAACCAGAAATCATTTAACAATATCAATGCTACCTAAACAAAAAGCAAAATGTTGACGTCATTTCCACATTCTAACTGTGATGTCCACCTGAAGTAATAGTCAG
>QXVZ01011683.1:0-17928 GCA_008931825.1 Phallusia fumigata | reverse complement strand
GTGGTGTAACGGAAAGTCTAACATGCTGAGTGTTCGGTTGTATCGTTGTGCTTCAGGTGTGGTGGCCATTTTTCTGCCTAATGGATTGTCGTTGGTATTTCGATTGATCTTTTCAAGGGCCTGATGGTAATATTTGTGGGGGGGGCAAAGGCGAAGAGCGACCTCTAGTGTAGTGAGCTGTGTCGGAGGCTCCCTGTGAGTCACATCAATCCAATACGTTCCCCCCTTCCAAAGGTTACGCATAATGTTTTTATTCCGTTTTTTTTATATTTTTCCTATGATGTGAATCACCTATTCAGTGTTGTTGGCATTGACTAGATACCGGAGACTTAAATTGGCTCGCAACACGAGTATAAAAACATGTTTACCAAATGTCAGTGCCAAGCAGGGTCGTCTGAAGCTTTAGGGTTTTCTTCTAGTGATAGCATATACAGATCAGAAAAATAATCTGATGACACTGTCGTTTTGGTGTTTTTCAACCTTTTCAGTTAACAAACCGAATAAACAACTTACATTGCTTGCCCTTTTACAGCTGGTTTTAACCAAAATGTCCTAAAGCTACCCAACTTTTTGATGATGACGGCATCGTCTGTCGAAACATACAAATCTTAAAGTTGGGCCACGAATTTAGTCACATGGAATTAAACTTTCAAGTTGGTACGCATAGGCACTGACTTGTATCTTCTTATTGCGACCATTTAAAGCCGTGAATTGTCTACCAACTTGACAGTTTAATGCCATGTGACTAAATTCGTGACCCAACTTTCAACACAAAGCTCGGTACGGGGGCATGTAAAACCGAACTTAGTTATCAAGATTTTAAACGTTTAACAAACACTATTGTTGTCATCAGTGCAGAAGTAGTGCTTTTTTACCTTGGCCACTTTTTTAATCACATCTTGTGTTTCTAATCACAGACTGTCCACGTCAAAATGCAAACTTGATATACTTCTTTTTTAGAACAAACGATTCCTATGCAACGTACGGTCTGTTTATGGAATACAGCAATGCTGGTATGATGAGACGAACTGCAGTGGACTTTAGTCTTCACAGTCCTGAAGATAGCATCGCTCTTACACAGGTACGACAAGGTTAAAGTTTAAAACGATATGGTGCTTTTGTAGTGTATTTTTAAAAGCACCTTTAAGACAGTGGTCATCAACCATTTTGGCATCATGGAACGCTTGTGAACTGCTATTTAACGAAGATACTCAACAAACAGAAAAAAAACATGTATTTTCCACTGCACGCTCTCCGCACATAAACACAATGTGGTTTAACAGAATTATTTAGGAGTAACGCATTTTTTGTTGTTACTTTCGTGATTTATTGGTCTGGAACTAAGAGCTGACACCACCCCAAAGAGTTTAGAGCCAAATTCATTCTTTCCGGAACACTAGGGCCCTGCGGAACCCCGATCAAAGGGCACTGCTAAGGCCTCTGTGGGCAGGAGTGGTAGCAACTGCGCCGGGGTTTCCCCTATTTCGACACCTAATTTAATACCCAATTTATTTTTTCAGTTGGGGATCGTCGCCCAGGGACTCGAGGGGCTGACGGGAAGCGCCGCGGACGAGGGGGAAGAGAACCTGGACTCGATGGTGGGAATGGCGTCCGCCATGATGGGGGTCAAGCTTCGACCTTTGACCTTCTTCCGGGGTTACAGCAATATGATGTCCCTCATCTGGTCGGGAAGTTCGGGGGATCCAACTGGTGTAGAAGCGATGTTGCTGTTGACTGATCACTTCCAGGTAATGCCGTAACTTTAGGCGTTGTTTTACGTGAAAAACAGTAGTATTAGACTTGGTATGTGAGTGTAATATTGGTATGCTGGACGTGCAGTAGTAAAACTTGTGAATTGGGATACAGCAAGTGCAAAGTGTTTTAACACTTGGCCCATAATTTGTGTGCTTAACATTCTTTTGTAAAAAAAATTTATGACATTCTGTGCTACTGCAAAATCAAAAAGTCCAACTTTTTGTCCATTGCGGCAATGTATAAACCAAAATGCATGCTAGACTTATAGATGCAAAATTTTTACCCCTCCACATTTCTTCTAAATTTAAAAATACATTCTTTAGGTGCAAGAGACATTTTAAAACATTTTAGTTTTAGGCTCTCTGCTGAAAGTAACTAAAATGGACAACAAATTCAAAAAACTTCAAGCCCTAATCCAACTAAGCTACTACAAGCCCAAACACAAAAGCCTAATGCCTTTTTTGCAAAGCTGGAGCTTAATTCAGGCTATTATTAAACGTCCAATGAGTGTTCCCGCTCGTCATCTAGAGTTACTGGCAGTTCGTATAGTATTACCCTGCTACAAAACATCCCCTCAAGCTATTTCAAAACCCCTGGAAACCCAGCAACAAAGTTTGTAATTTGATTAGAGTTTCCTGCTTTTTGACGCCGTGCTTTGGTAAATGGAAGGAAGCCTCCCTCGCTAATTAAGGCAAATGTTGTTAGCCACGTGCACGCCATGGTTTTTATGAATGGGACGGTCTAGTGGTCCAACTAAGTGTGTTTTTGTCGTAGTTCTTCCGTAGTGTAAACTGGGGTAGTAGTTAACGCACGAAACGTGAAAGCAAGATTTTACGGTTTGGCATTTGCACACTGCAATATGGCGCGAGTTTTCACAGTTGCATCGTACGTCTACAAAAATATTGTAACTACGACAGTCAAATACCACAACTGCCACATGTTTGGGAACGCCCTTCACTTCTTACCATTTGCAATTTTGAAAAGTGATAAAGCAGAATTAGGCTTGGTGAAATGTTTGTTAAAGTGCTAAAATTACTATTGATGGTCATTTTCTTCATTGTTAACATTTTTAGGGAGGCCTTCAAAGTAAAGAAAAAAAATATAAAGTATTTGTAGTGTATCAACAAAATCAATGTTGTAATTAGTAAGGTTTCCGATACTTGTTACACTGTCAAACACTTTCCGACTTTTAACCAACCGATGCTGGTCCGTTATTATTACGTCATAACAAAACCAACTAATTTTGCAGCACATACTTTTGGCGTCGGGACTTAGAGTGAAGGCAGAAGTGCTAGGAGCTATTTCAACCAAAATCACAGCTGAAATTGCATTCTCACTGTGGAACAGGAATGTGGAGATTGTAACAACGAACGGGTATGTGACCTTCTAAATCAAAATTAACTTTTCATGCAATAAACACCCACTATGTGTAGGGGTGGCATTTGGATAGTGGTTCTTGAAACCTTAGTATTGTCGGCTGTAAACGCTGAAGGTCGCGTGCTTTTTGTCCTGTATATGAGTTATATCTACGGTATGCGATTTACGTCACTTTGCGCAAGCATTCCTAGCCAATGACTGTCTTCGGTTACGGTTCGATGGTTTTGTGTGTTTTACTCTACGTAAGCTAGCCACAGGGGAACTTAAGCCATTGAAAAAAGTAATATTGAGAAGTTTACAATGGTGTACAAGGCACGTTGTTTACAGAACTCCACTGCCGTAACCACTGTATTACAGATGTTTCGACAAAATGATTTTCATTATCAGCGAAATATAAAATGGCGCAAGCTAAAAGCGACGCGTTTAAATACAGATACGATGATGACAATAGACTTGTTCAAACATCTGCAACACAATGATTATGTTTTACAGTAGTTCAATGGCAATTCTGTTTTTAATAAACTTGCAATGGCAGACATGCGTTTAAACATGATTTTTTTGTGGAATGTATGTATTTGTTTTGATTATGTGAGTGAGTGTTTATTTTTTGGAAAATTGATTTCAAACGACTAATATTTGCGCCGCTTTTCAAAGTCAATCCGGATGACGACAACCACCTTTGTCGAAACGTAGAAAATGTTTTACACACAAGTATTGGTATATTTTTATTGTTACCATCCTAAACTCAATTGTATGCCTAAATAAAATACTTCTATTTCATTGCTAGTGCTTGCAACACCAATATTTTTTGTACTTCTATAACTGCACCACAACGTGTAATCTTTCTCTTCCAGCGGAGCGCTGTCCGTTCAATGTCGTCTCACTCTTGAATCTCCGATCGTCAGAGCCATCGTCCGCAACTCGTTTGACGCTCAAACTGGTTTACAGTTCTCAGTATTCACCGATTTCTCATCTCTACCGCCCAAGTCTTGTATGCGACTCTCCTACCCTGCCTTCGAATTCGGGTGAGTCATAATTGTTTCTGTTATTCAGATTGTGACTTCAGAATTAAAAATCTTGACCGACTGCGGCCATGAGAAAGCGGGTTCCGCAACCAGCACTGTGTATTTATCCGTGACAGAAAGTCCTTTCGAAATCTGTTCTGCAGTAAGTGTTGTACATGAAGATATAAAGCCGAATCTTTAAGATGGTTACTTGAACATTTAGACATGGTTGACTGCATTAAGCTGGTTAAAAGGCCCGCGATTAGTTTGACTGCAAGCATGACTGGGTTTTGTTAAATCAACAGCTGTATCAAAGGGGTTTTAACCTGTTCAATGGCTTAGGTCTTTGCGGTTTTTACATAAACATAGAAATCTTAGTGCGTTACAATAAACCACCGTTTCTCAAACTTTTTTTACGATACTGCTTTAAAAAAATTTGTGTTCCCCCCTCTCTCATCAGCATAGTAAGCCTAACTCATTTTGAACTTGTGACACAAAAATTGATTGTTTTAAACTTAAGTGTAGCAATTTACTCTAATATGCAATTCAATGGGAAACTTGCTGTTAAACACAATCAACCAGTTTATTAATTCTTGCGGATGATAGTTGTGATCGTTTTTAGCTTCGTGGCCCATTTGCAAACTGCTCTACGGCACATAGAACAGTTTGTTAAGAAACACTGTATTAAACTATTGGCGACTCCTTAATATAGAGCTTAATATTCGATGTTACATATCATCATGTTCACAAGCCTGAATTCGTGTTTAGCTAACACATACGTTCCTCATTTTTTACAACAAGTTTTTCAATGATGTAAGCTGTTTTGTGCTTGCTTTATCCCTTACGGCAAAAATGACTCAGTGCGATGATATGGCAAGTGCCTCTACCGCGTGCGTCAATAGCACGTGCTTGCGGAATTCGCGTGGGCGTACTCATACATGTCCTTTCAAAGTGTGTGTGGGAACCTGCATCTTGTGATGATTTTGGTTTCAGTTTCTCAATTTGCTGTTTCACATTTTGCCCGCCTACGATTATTTGGTTCCTCTTTAGTTCTTGCTAAAAATCACATGACAAGAACGAACGATTTTCAAGTAAAGCTGGGGGGGAGGGGGGCTGTCGTCAGTTTGCTATGACGTCATGAACACTGCGTTTTGTATATTCCATATAATTCTTTTTTTTGGAGGGGGAGGTGATTTTTTACCCCCTTTTTACCCTAAATAGGTGCACAGTGTAAAATGGGGTTAAAACCTAACAACCCCTAAACGGTTTTTGTCAAATTCTAACGGCGGTTAAGTGTTTTCGTTAGACAGGTTGGCAATTTCAAACCTGAATTCTGCGTATTGTACGTTGTATCCTTAAACTTTCAATCCCCGCCAAGCTTAGGAATCAGAGCAAATAGCGTAAAAACCGGGTACATGGGCCACAATTTTGGGTTCATACCGGTTCGGATAAACCGGCGCCAATTAGATGACGTCAGTGCGTTGGAACTTTGCCATTATTGGATTTGCGGCGCCAAACTGCTGGTTTGCGTTTGATCTGATGTTCAACTAAGGCGTTAGTGACCTTGCTTTTTCTGTATAAAACCAAATTTTGAATTGAAAGTTTGATTGTGGAGGACTCGTTTAATTTGGGTCTTAAAAAACAGGTCTTTAGATAGCCTTATAAAAACACATAGGTGGTGATAAATTGATTTTATTTAAAAGTGCTGCCCCTGTATATAGTTAAGGCAATATTCCTAACCTTGTAATTGAATCTGGACCACTGATGTTACTGAGTTGAGTTGAGTGTATTTCGCTTGGTGAAAGAAAACATAGCGACACAATAGCACTAAAACAATCACCAGGCCGGGAACAGCTGCGCAACGTTAGAACGTTATAAGGCGCAAAAAGGTCACAATTGGTGCATCAAGGTTAAACGCGCTGTAGTTTTACTTCCAAACGATGCTGCTGGTTTAGATTTCATTTACAATTAAGTTATTTAAGAAATAAGTCTACGCAGAAAAATACACGAATACGAGCATAATATCTAAACCTTTGGGCCAAGTTTTACTGAATTGATAGTCTGAAGCGTGGTTTTTCGAAAACGTGAAATTTCTGTAAACGCCCCCAAAATATCCAAGCCCCTCCGCAAATATTGGCTTGACATCCAGTGAAAGGAAATTCCATTGCATTGCGTGACGCTACAGACACAGGAAGGAACTGGATTCGCCTTCAAACTAAATAGCATCGCGGGGAGACGCCGGCTTCGCCTGTTTAATATAAATGACTTTTTCGGATGTTTTTAGCATCGCTGTAAATCATAGTCTTGGTGGTCTGTGCTTCGCGGCTTTTTTACGGCCCCCTGAAACTTTGAATTTTTTGCCGTCTTATCAAACCTTAGACCCGGTGTAACTAACTGTAAAGGCACTGTGGTTAGTAAATACCTAATTAAAGACGTTAACGCGATACTCAGGTACGCTAAGTCCGCGCGGTACGCTTGGGCAGCTTGATCCGAACTGTGAAGTAACTTTTAACATCTCATGTAATGTTGATACTGACGCACATTTCTGAAAATCATGCCTGCTAAGCTTTCTGACTTGCTAATCAAGAATGCGGAACTGAACCAGAAGCTTTTAGGGGCAAAATCACATCAGGCCTCGGCATGTACCCAAGGCCCTGTAATCCTATTTCTATGAGAACCTTACGCCCACCCAATAAGTCCTTTACAAACCCTATAAGCTCTCACACCTTATTCACTCGCTGCCTACACAACCAATACATTCCGTTACGCACCCTTAACACTCTGTTGTCAGTTGCAATTTAAAGTCCCGCACCTGGTTTGAAACCGTCTATAACACAACATCTCTGTGACCCCGTGACCTCTATCCGTCAGCGAACCGCTGAAGCGGAACCGAAATGAACCCGGATGAGTTCCCATGACCTTTAATCTCTCTCGGAGCCACGTTTTTGTTGGTTCGCCGCAAATTTTTCACGTGGTAAATTGGGCGCTTTCGGCGACTGCAAGTGAGGCGTAACGGTGAACTTTGACCCACATACGTGGTGATCCACGTGTTCTCTAGGTTTTTGACATTATTGCTGTTTTATGTTGTTCAGCTTTTGCATCATCGTATAATACTTTTTAGAACTGTTTTTGACCACCTAGAAGGTTTTAATTTCCAGCATATTTATTCCTATGTCAATGAAAAATATAACTGCCAGAGAGCTTGTATGTAGTAAATACATTGCAATGCCAACAGTTACATAATCGCAGTTGTTATCATCAGTACACGAGCTCTTTTGTCAGTTATAATTTTAATCAGGCAGCTTTTTAAGTTCCTCTCTAGTTTTCCTAAGCACATTTCTATGTTTTTTAAAAATATAAAAAGCGTCATTTTTTGCAACATTTTAGAAGCAAATGTATTGTTGTGAAACATGTAGTGTCGTCATCAGTATGTTTACGTCATTTTTTGTTTAGGACGTCGCTGCGCAAATTCGAGCGGGTCAAAGGGTCGAAAAAGCGGCTTCTCACTATGCGGAGACGTCGCTCTCAAGTCAGGGGAATCACCCTGCCCTTGCATCAAGGCAACTCTCAGATGTGCACCAAGATCGTGACGTCATAACAGGGGGTCGTGTGCACCCCCACTTCCGTTGTTACGTCACGGATCGTTAATTCGCGTGAACTTGTGTTTGGAGGCGCGTCATGGGACCGTGTACAGGAAATTGAAAAGATGTATTCAGAGTTTTTTTTTTCGAATTGTAATTTTTGCATTCAATGCAACGTTTGGATGATTTATTTTCACCGCAGTGTAATTAAATATCCTGTACATTTTCAACTCTAAATGTATGTTTAAAAGTAAAACTGCTTTTCGTGTGAAATCATGACGCAACATTTTCAATACCTTCATTGTTTGTGTTTTTTTTTGTGTTTTGTGCAAATCATATTCAGCAATGCATGTCGCGAATGGACAAAGCAGTATTGTTTTGAGATTTAATTGTAATTTTCTTATGTTTACATTCAAACCTCCACATTCACGTACTAATATTCGGAATTCTGTTTTTATCATCAGGATTTCGCCATCTACAAATTCTCATAAATTTTGTTGTCATGACCTACAGTTTAGTCTTGTTTTTTTTTAAATTGTAAACACTCATAAAAACAATAATTTTGTAACCTAGTAAGTTAAACACAAAATTCAATGTATATATTTTACAAATAAATAACTACTTGACTATGAATATTTGACTTTATTGGCCTGAACATGACATAGAGCTTAAACATGTCACACTTGCTCCTCTCACATAATAAAAGTCGGTAATTTTATGCCATTTTTCATTCCATTTTTTGCCGTTTTTGTTGAACTCTTTTTGTGGCATTTTTTTTCTCATGTGCAAATAAGCTTGCCATGGAATGTCATGGAGATTTGAAAAGCCTATTTCCCCTCATATTCGTTATCACGATCGTCACATTAAACGTGGGCGTAATATTTCTTCAAACGAGCAATGGTATNAAGCTTGCCATGGAATGTCATGGAGATTTGAAAAGCCTATTTCCCCTCATATTCGTTATCACGATCGTCACATTAAACGTGGGCGTAATATTTCTTCAAACGAGCAATGGTATCCTAAAACTACGAATATCCAAGTATATTACGCAACAGTAACTTCTTCGCCAACGAACAAACAAATTTGGGAAGCGAAAATGGAAAAAAAACTTTTTTTCTTAGTCGCATCGTTTGTACTGTGCCAATCACTCGAAATAACAGTATTAATTTTGTGTTCACTAGAAGTTTATCTAATCACAGCCCTGTGTTTTTGCGAAGGTATTAATTTTGTATTTGTTGTTTGCAATTTTTTGTGCCACTGTCGAGCCATGATTTACAACAAAATGTCAAAACACCAATTCAAATTTTATCTCAATTGTTTGAAATGGGTTCTATGTCTTTTGCTGCGTGCATTGTTGTGTTTTTGTCATAGAATGTTAAACTTTCACTTGGAACAAAAACCTCCATTTCAACCAATTTAACATCTGGTGCTTAAATCTCAACGTTAGATATTGATTGGTATCGAATAAATTTTAAAGATTTAGTGCCTATATTTTTTTCTTGTATGTTACGTGGCTGATAGGAAATCTTAAAGACTTCAAAATACTGTATCATACTCTTCATTGCAAGGGTAATAATTACAATTTATTCGTTGCCACTTTAATGGTAGTAAAATTATTGTACAAATTTAGGACAGCCAAAATACGACATAAAAGGCTTTCTTGACGCCAAGGGCGTTTTAAAGCCTTTTTAACAGCTGTTTTTTTCTGTATAACACGCCCTGAATGCAAATCTGTTAGAGCTGCTAGAGTAACTTCCTATACTTAGTGAATGTTTGACTTACTTTATCGGCTCGTAAGTATGCTGTAACCTCTAGTACACACATTCCATATCTACTGGCGTCACCGTGGAGGCTTCCAATGGGAAGCCATAATCATCCTAGGGTTCCATTGTGACAAGGAAAGACACATTGCGCTCGTTGGTGACCTTCACTGACTGGAACCATTGTTCGTTAGTTGAACGGTAAAATTTTGCAGAAATTCGATAAACAAGAATTCGCCACTGCGGCGCCGTTTTGTCATTTTGGGGCAACGAAACTTTTATGATTTCGCGGCATTGAACAAATCTACTACTCTGGGTAAAGGTTAAACCTGTAGACTATTGTTTGCTCTGTCGAAGCTCGTGTATTTCTCGTATATTTTAATTTGCAAGTATTTTTGCCAATCTGTCTGTCACTGTTTATTAAACTTTTTCTATCGGCCTAAGATGCCAAACCAGGGATAGAAATTTGCAATAAGCGGTTTATCTTGTTTCACATAGATGCAATTCGATCTTTCACACTTTGTTGTGGCGCAATGCTTCAAAAAACGAGAAAATCGTTGAGTTTTGAAGAATTGAATACATTACGCCTTAAAAAGACGTGATTGCGCCATAGAAATTAACCCTTTATTGATTGCCCTCAATTTTTTTAACACAGGCTCTGCCTGGTATGGCGTGCAGGTCACGTGAATTCCGATAACTTGTTGCACAGAGCTTGCCTTGCTTGTTGGAAAGCATTTCCAATGACGTAGGTTTACATCAGCACATTTATGTAATGACGTAAATGCGTCTGCAAATACTTTGAGGTTGCATTGAAGTTACATTTCTATGGCCCCATTCACCTGCGACATTTTAAAATGAAGAGGCTACATTACTGCTAAATGTAGGCTTGGCTTCACTGGCTAATATGGGTGTGACCAATGTGGGTTAGAATAAACTGGAAGTTGCGTCAATGATGACGTTCATACGACTGGAAACACATAAAAATGTTCCCCTATGTTCACCTGGAGTTCAACAAAGGGCGTTTGGCTTGCAGCGGGATTAAACCTTTAGCCTTAAATGCAAGAAAGTAAACGGTGCTGTAAGTTTTCGTCATGAAATTGTAGCTAAGCAGGTTACCAGGAAATCCGCTTGCTGCAAAATGGGCGAAAAACGGAAGAATTTGTTGGATGACGTAGTTTCCGCTTTAAAGTCTAGCTATCACGTGGTTTCCTACCAAGCTTCCTGTCTGCGAGACCAGAAACGGAATTGGGCATTCGCGCTTTGTCGCTCTGCCGAGAAAAAGGGAGAGGGTTACGTCACCTCATCGCTTTGATGTTGAGTTTTTCTGCAAACGAGTTGCCTCGCAGTCGAGGCCTCGTTTCTGTGAATGGCGAGCGCTGAGTTATCTTTTGAACGGTATGCGCACTGCGTGAGGAATTTCTTTTTTCGCGTAGGTGGTTTGTTTAAAAAGCCGGCTCGCTCAACTGTAGCGTGTACTCGTATTAAAGCCCCTCGCAGCCCGCGTGTTCGTGGAGTTTTGCAACCCCTGGAAGCGGGGAAGTTGGATAAACTGGAGTAAAAGACAAAAAAGGGTAAGAATTGTTTTTGTTAATTTAATTATGCACAAGTTTTTGATCAGGATGTAAATTACTTTATGTAACCGGTAAACATTGTTATGGCATTTTTTAAGGGTTAAATTAAAGTGCTAATTTTAAAATAGGTCAATTGGTGACTTCAAGTAGGGTATAAAATGTTTGAAAGGAGGGAGATAACCCTCTTAAATTTTATGTTTTGATGTTTTATGGTAAAGTTATTTATGACCTACATTAACATGTATTATTAAAGTTAGGAAAAAGCACAACGGCCTAAACCACCTTTAACATCGCCATTTCTTCTTTTCCGTTCAATTGCTACAAAATGGCGGCAGGCAGAATAAATATTAGGTTCCAAATACAAATCACCAGGTCTTCATAAAGTGTTACATTTTAATGGCAATTGCTCTTTATTTTTTTACATTACTAAAAATCGAATATTTTTTAGGTTTGCATTGTGGTGATGACCACCCTGCCCCATCAAGATGGGGACGGGGTTGCTGAACCCCATGCTGGTCTGGGGCGTCACTCAAATGGCGCTGATGATTGGAGTTCGGGACGCTACATGCCTTTGGAAGAGATAGGGGTTGGCGCATACGGAATTGTATACAAAGCGAGAGATACAAGCCCAGATACTGACCATGGGTACAAATTGTTTTGTATTATTGTTTAATTTAAGCTGTTTGTAATTTTATTGTCGTGTTAGAGTCAGAACATGTTATTGTTTTAAAATAGAAATTGTATGCAATATTTGTTATTTTTCAGTTATGCAATCTATAAAATTCGCATTTTTTTAAGAAATAAAAATAAACCTAATTAAACTTTGCCTTTAGAGTCGTTGCAATGAAGTGCCTTAGAGTGGAGAACACAGAACAAGGTATGCCACTGAGCACAGTTCGTGAAATTGCACTCCTAAAACAGCTGGAAACACTTGAACATGAAAACGTAGTCAGGTATGTACATTTCTAACCACATTTGGCATCCAGTTTCGCCAAAGTAGAATAGTTCCGTTCTTCAGAGAAGTGCATGCCACAGTAAAAACAAAAATTGCCCTTTAGTTTCTTGTACATCTGGCCGTTAAATGTTTTTTGCTGTTGGGACAGGGTATTGTTCAATTTTTAAACTGTTTTCAAACGATGACAAATGCCTTGTTTCACAATGGAATGCTTTTGAGAATGCTTGAAATTCCATGCCGGATCATTGAAAGTCCTTGATAATGGTGCTAATGACATGCTAGGCTTCACTGAATAAAATGCCCTTTCATTACCCTTCTGTTATATATTTCCGAATTATGTGGTACTTCAATGGGAACTTTGCACTAAAGACCTGTTTAAAAATTGTTTCCTTTTGTCCGTAACACTTTTGAAAAAGTCTTGGAGTTGTTTAACTTTTTTCAAACGAGGGAACTTGCTATCAGATATCACCAAATTATTTCCCACGAGTCTTGCTTGGCAACGAAAATCATTAAGGAAGGATGTGGCTTGATTTGCCATTTATTGAAAATCTTACATCAACGTAGTGCAAAAACTAAACTTGAACTACTGGTAATGTAATAATTTCTTCACAAGAGCGATCAAATTTAATTTAACCCAATTTACCAGGAAAGTTTGGTCTTGTATGATTGCCTTAGAGACTAAACTTAAACTGCTGTATTTTTTGGTCGTTTGTATCTACATTATTGCTCATTTTTGGTAATTTAATGCATGAATGGCATGCACTCATGCATACGTCTATTCATAATCAGAAATTTATGTTCAATGATCATTGCATTCTTAGAAATCATCCAATACCGATTCTAAAAAAATACCAGGCCTGTCAAAATCAGAATGCTAATTTGTTCTTTTTCTTCTTAAAATAAGGGGATTGATTTATTTGACAAGTTCAATTTAGGGTGTACTTGTATTACAAGGCCATGGCTTTGTAACAGGAAATTATTAAGTTAAAACACAATTGTGTTTTGCATTCAGCTTGTTACTAAAGTGCTGTGTGCAAAAGCTTAAATTGGGCTTAGCAATATACGTACTTTCTGCCAGTTTATATTATTTTTTTTCAATCAAATAGTATTTCAAAACAATTTTTCAATGTATGTTTTGGCAAGAGCAGCCAAATCCAAGTGGGCCACATAAATGGGTGCATGTCATTGACAGAGATGTAAAACTAAGAGTGCCAATGTTCGATTGATTACAACACCTGTCAAACAAAAATTGTAACCTGTTTTTTTCATTAAGTCCTTGAAGAATATTTCGAGTTTATTAAAAATTTTATTATCTTTATGTTGCAGGATGTTGGATATTTGCACCGGACGACAAACAGCGCGGGAAACTCAATTGATGTTAGTGTTTGAATATATAGACCAGGATCTTGACATGTTTTTGAAAAGTTCTCCTGAAGAAGGCATACCTGCTGCTCAAATCAAGGTGAAGGGTGCAATGGTAGCTAATAGAACTAATTTTGAAACAAGACCCTTGCCGGTTGCTTTTTAAAGTAAAATCTATAGCTAAAACATACTTCTTGACAAAAATAATTGTACTTGCTTATCTTTCATCTCTACTGCTGTACATTTTTTCATATTATACACAATTCAATTCAAGAACTGACAAAAATCACCACCTCTATAAAACTAAGCAGATTTTAAAGAACTTTGCTTTGAAACCCACCACAACCACAATACATTCAAACTAACAAGCCACATTTACATGAAGGATATCATGTACCAAATGCTGAACGGAATTGACTTTCTGCATTCCATGCGAGTAATCCACCGAGATCTAAAACCACAAAATGTTCTAATCACGAACTCTGGTGAGATCAAGATTGCAGACTTTGGCCTGGCGAGGATTTACAGCTTCGACATGGCGCTTACTGCTGTGGTACGTCTCGAATACTGGACAGGTTGCACTTATGTCGTTTGTTCCTGCATGCCCGCAGCATTTGTGGTTGTTTTTACATTGTAATTTTAACAAAACGAATCTGTTTCAAGTTTGTAACATTGCAATGCTTTTTATGAAGGTAGTTTGTCACCAACAGGCCAAATCTGAAAACATATAGTTTCTGTTGATTATAGTATTAGCAAACAGAAATTAACCCTTTGGAAAGTTTGTGTTGTAGGACTTTTCAAACTGTGCATGGCGATGCCCTGTTGTGTTGTTTTAATTTTACGAATGTGTCCTATTATAATTTCGTTTTATAGAACTGTTTTTTAATGATAAATTTGTATTACTGGTGACTCCAAAGTCCAACTAATTTTTTCAAAGGCATTGCAACGAAAATAATTTGAGAAACATGGTTGTAGCCTATAGGTAACAACATTTAATTTGTGGGTTGCTGTTTCAGGTGGTTACCCTCTGGTACAGAGCCCCCGAAGTTTTGCTGCAAGACAGTTACGCCACACCTGTTGATCTGTGGAGCGTAGGATGTATCTTTGCCGAGTTATATAACAAGAGGTAAGAATGCTGCGACCCATCTGGATGGATCTAGAATGTTTCATTCCAATAAGGAATCAATACAAAACTTACTTAACATGCATAATTCGACTTTTGCACATGAAATTTGTGCAACTTTTACGTTTTTGTATTTTTATCGTAGGCCACTGTTTAGAGGAAGTGGTGATGTCAACCAACTAAGGAAAATATTTGAGTAAGTCAAGACTACAATGCACCTTTTTTTGCAAAAAAGCTATTTTTCACCCTCTTTGTGTTGTAATTTCTTTAGATTCATTGGGAGACCATCAGAAGCAGAATGGCCACTTGATGTTGCTATGCCGTTCACTTCCTTTCCTGAGCAGCGGCCATGTTCACCTTCACTTTATGTGCCGAGAATGGATGCAGATGCTATCACACTTCTAATGGTAGTGACAACTTCAAACTTCAAAACTGAAATTTTTTAATTTTTTTTTAATCATATATTTATGTAATTTTTTTCTGTTACAAGCAAGGTAATACATGGTCTGCCTGCAAGCTATTTCCTGTTTGAAAGTTTTGGGTGTGCAATGGTAAAAATAAGAAACACTGCTTTGTGGCAGAATGGTCTGAAATCAGCATTTTCAGTGATTTAATAATTTTGGAGTATTGTATTTATAAAGATGTTTTTTTTTTTCTGCAATACATTGCAATAAAACATCATGAAGTTCATAAAAAAACAAAACCTTCCATGCTGTAAATGCAAAACTTTTTTTTATTTCTCCTATCCCTGTTTTTTTTGGTGCTTAACTCTCTTATCTCTGGTATAAACATGTGAAATATCGTTGTTTATTACAGAAACTCCTTGTGTTTGATCCAAAGCGGCGTTTGACGGCTATAGACTCGTTTGCTGAAGATTACTTCAAGGTGAAGTCAAGTTCACGAATTCATTTCCTCTGTGCGCGTGTAAATTTATTTCGAAATGCGCAAAATTCCCGTGCAACGCTTTTAGCAACCACAGGAAGGCAGTAACCGATTAAAAGCTGCAATAAATTCCTCTAGGATCTCCCTCCGCACGACCACGACCACCCTACTACGTCACAGCGCAGTCACGTGCCAGATACGTCATCAAGTCGACGGATGCAGTACGCTAGACAGATAACTGACCCTCAGGCCAGCGGCGACAGTCGGACACACGCCGAGCGCTCATTGGATCCAGCATACGGTCCGGAGACATCCCATGAGGGGCACGACTGTCCGGATAGCGGCCCCCAGGTCACAAGACATTCCACAATCACGCCAGGACTCGAACAAGTGACGACCCGCGATGCCGCTGACGTCACAAGTCGACCGCGCGCGTTCGGGAATCCCCTTCCGTTGAACGCGAAAGACGGTGCTTCCGGTTCCCACTCCATGTCGCCACCTGGTGCTGAGGAAAGCGCGTTTTTGACCCCGCCATCCGATTTGGCCTCGTCTTCGTCCGGTTTTATGACGTCATCGTCGTCAAGGTAACATCACGCTGTGTTGGACGGGGACAGATAATTTACCCAGGTCCTGGTCAGATAAAAAAGTTAGAGATATATCAGCAGGAAAGCAGGGTTGTACTAAATTGTTACTAGGATTTTAAAACTGCTTTGTAAAACAATAACCCTTAAATTTCCAGCAATTTTATCGTAGGAAAAACTTTCAAAAGCCTTTTTGGGTAGTTATTGTTTTGTATGAATACTTTTTAATATCTCAACAGATCCTCATCGACGTCATCGGATGTTGTAAGTGCTCCCACATCCACCGCATCAATTGGATTCGCTGTCGAAGCCTCCCTCCGCCAATCCTCCACTCTTTCAGGATCGACAGACCCACCAGCTGACGACACAAGTGAGGTCCTCATCAGGCGATCCCGCACCGAATCTGCATCCAACAGGATGTCGTGGACAAACGAACCTTTGCCGGATCACCACCAACTTGCGCTAGAGAGCCAGGAAAACATTCCTCTCCACTCTCCTCAAAAGGAATCCGGATTTAGGACTCCTGTGCTTCCTAAAGCACTTCGCAAGGATCCTCCCGAGCACGAAGTATCTTCCGACTCCGCCATGGGCTCGACAGCGTCATCTGGCGGCCACTCGACGCAAGGATCGTACAGCAGCATTGAGGATGATAGCTCACATGCGAAGACTGCAAAGTAGATGGTAGGTTCGGCTGTAGACATTGTAATGGGTGTTGTTCGGTAATTTTAACATCTAGGGTTTAGTAGCTTAATTAAAAGTATAACTGCCAGAGATTTTAACAACAGCGAGTGATGAAACATTTGCATTACAACGTATTCTTCATTTACAAGTTCTCTGTGTGTCAAGTTTTTAACTAAGATGCTTTTCAAGTCTGTGTCTTGTATTTATATGTTTTTGTATTCTGGCGTGTTATCTTTACATTCAAGTTTTTTAAACTACAACATTTCACAAGGGCCTTTTCGTTTATCTTAGATCTATCGTTTCACTTGCCGCGATGTCAATCACGTGAGCATGACAAAGCGTTCGACGACATCAGTCACGTTGTATGACGTCAACGAGCTCAACAANAAGTTTTTAACTAAGATGCTTTTCAAGTCTGTGTCTTGTATTTATATGTTTTTGTATTCTGGCGTGTTATCTTTACATTCAAGTTTTTTAAACTACAACATTTCACAAGGGCCTTTTCGTTTATCTTAGATCTATCGTTTCACTTGCCGCGATGTCAATCACGTGAGCATGACAAAGCGTTCGACGACATCAGTCACGTTGTATGACGTCAACGAGCTCAACAAGTAGCGATGTTATCGCGAAAAAACACTAAAACGCTGCATCGACCGGCGTTTAAATCCCAATTACCAAAGACCTCACAATATTGCGTACATTGACAGCACCCACCTGGTACATTTTCCGTGACGGAAGTGAGGAAAAAAAAAGCTGAAGTCATGAGACTTCCGCCTTTGGGTTGACTGTGACTGTAGTAAGTTATGTGTGCCATGATGCCGAGTTGTGCCAAATCTACATGTACAGTATATTTTTGTACACAATCATATACAGCACTGCCTCCAACTATCTGCAAGTTATTGTCGCGGTATGAATAGTTTCCATGCTGATGTTGCAAAAACACTGGAATTTTAACGTACTTTTAAGCACCAAAGTATGCTGTTATAACTTGTGAGCTGTTAAGCTAGAACGGGGAACGTTGTTTTTTAGGATGACAAAATTTTTGTTGGGATTTCCATGAGAAAAATTTCTCAAAATTTTATCTTAATCTAACTGTAGGGGTGCTGGAACAGTGGTTGTTATCAACTGACGTTGAAACGCATTTAAAACATCATCCGAAGTCTAAGTTAAAAAATAAAAGCACAGAGGATAAACTGTGTACAAGTGTGGGTGACTTGAATGGGATTTTGCGCAAAAAATCGATTTCCCGGTATTTTTGCGTCTTAAAAAGCCTAACATTCACTCAGTTTACACATT
>QXVZ01011676.1:0-25020 GCA_008931825.1 Phallusia fumigata | reverse complement strand
ACCCGACTTTGATAAGAAAGTGTATTCCTTTTTTGAATCAAATCACTTTGATGGTTAGAGCCAGATGGGTGAAACACCAAAATAATTCCAATTATAGTTTAATAACGTAATATGTCACGCGGCGGATTGAAAATAGGCTACCAAATGCATCGCAAACTAAAAACAACAATTCCTATTTTCGTCGCTCGCTTCAACATGAAAACGGACACAACAACAACAAGCCTAATATTACATCATCCAAAACCGTCTGGCAGCTTGCGCGCGCATTCACACAATGACGTCATACTTGACACCGGTGTGAGTGACTTTCACACACCAAACCGGGGGGACGGGGGGCAATTTCTCAAGTCGGGAGTTCCGGATATATGATGTGCCCCCCCATCGTGTAACCAACCCTGTAATCGACGGTACTTGGACGACGTAGCTTCCTGCAGAGCCGTATTTGTGACCTGGGAATCTTGCTCCGCCCTTCAGCCTAGCATAGGTCAATCATCAGGTCACCAATTAAAGTCGATACGTCCAATCCAGGCGGTCTGCCACCAAAAGAGCGTCAAAAGCGTGCTGCTACGTTGACTGAAGACCGACTGCTCATTTTTAACTTTGATTACGCGGGAAGATGGATTTTTAATTAGCAAAGGTTTGCACCTATCCACTTTTAGTTGAAACGTGTGGTCTTCCATGATGCAAGTAACCTCAATACCACATTGAAAATTTAACAAAACATTTGAAAACTATTCTGTCAGCATACAATTGTGCCCCAACACTGTGTAACATGTCTCTTTTTGCGTCCAAAATATCTTATTATCTTTTACGAAGAATAGCGTTGAAGCTTTTTCAAATCTAAAGGTATACACAATTTTTTACTTGCCCTGAAATGTACAAAGGACAGAACATTTCAAAACTCGGCGTTCAAACTTATAAATAGTGGCAAGGATTTCAGACTGTCGCTTTTTTCCAAAGCCAAACCTTTTAACACATTACTCCTGGCGAATTTCTTTTCCAACCGAGACCGCACACTTAGTGGTTTCTCTTACTTTGGTGCTGCCGTTTTCGACACCCCAAGTGTCATGAATTACCCCATAAACAACCGCCACACAACCGAAATTAAATCAGTGAACCAGTGATAATTTTCATGTACATAGACAAACAATTTTCATGCCTATGATAATACCCAAGTCATTTCAAGTCATTGAATCAGCGACTTTATATCGAATTTCTGATTCTAGCCCTTTTGACACCGTATTTATACGGTGGTTTGATACAACTTGCCGAATAAAATTACGCTTTTCATGAGTTTACACGAAGAAAAAGTCATAAAACACGAACACAACCATCGGTGCACATAAACGACAAGAAATGTATCTTCCATGTCATTTCGTGGACAATAAAAATTAAAACTTAAGCCGTTGGGTGTCGCCACTACGCTTGTTTGGAGGAAATATTGTTCTTTTGATTCGACCTGTGGTTTAAACTTTCGGATCTATTGTTTAATGAAAGTTTCGTTGCATTTAGCACAGTTTGTTTTGGTTCGTCAGGGATTCAGAAACAATTTGAAAATATAGTTAGGTTGTGCTGATATTAATGGTTATGAAGTGCCATCGAAGCGGGAAGGACATAATGAGCATAAACTGAGAATAATAAAGCTATATTGTACAGTACTTGGGCAGCTTGCACAAAAGCGCAATCAACTTTATGTATTGTACAAGTGTAAAGAAACAAAAATTCTAGAAAGAGATAGAAATGGTAGCGACAAATCAACAAAGCAGCCGTTTTTGCAAAATTACTACACTGGACCATAATCGAGGATTACTACATTTACTACTTTTTATGCACAAGCAATTACCAAACCCATTAAGCCTTTAGCGTTTCATAATATAGTCAGTAAAAAATAAGTTAAATCATTTTAAAATTTTTCGTCTTGTTTTTATATTTTCCACCTCTATAAAAAGCAACTTGCACGAAAAAGTAAGATTTCTATGGTTGTTATTCGCAGATGGAATTGTGTGAATTGGATACAATTACTTTTGTAAATGACAATTGTAATTTTCTGTCCAGTTTGGTTTGTAAGGTAGAAAGCATAGTTTTTATTTTTAAATTCATGTAAATTTAACCAATGATCACGAATTTTCATTGCTCGTAGCTTAACCATCGTAATTTTGGAAAAAAAACGTGCTAAAAATTAGAAAGTGAGTTCGAAACGTCATCATCAGGTTGTTTTTTTTTGTAATTCAAATTATTTGGTCATAGTCTCATTATATGAATTAACTTTCATAATGCTGCTTTTCTCAACAAAAATGTTTATATTATGCGAACCAGAGACCTTTACTTAAAGTATACTGGTAATTACAAGATATCATTGCATTACTGTACAAAATGGTTTAGTGCCAAAATTTTGTGGTTTATATTGTCGCATATTTAGTAAAAAAGTAAAAAATATTTAGTTGATTGCGTTAGCTTTTCCATTGTCTTGTGTAGTATGATTTCCTGTATCACTTATAGTGGGCCATTGTGATTTCCATGCTGACAAGTTCATCCAAAAGCTGTTACTCTGCTTTTTGTCCCTTTGACTCTGCTGTTAGTTTAAATCTAACCTTGTCAAAGTTTGTTTTGCCGCCTAACACAGTATATTAATTTGGTCCATATTATACATTGCAAATTAGATCTATAGTACAGTAGTGCCACTAAAACTGCAATGATGCAGTCAGCCTAAAAGCAAAATGTGCTTTTTTACATATTCTTCTGTTCAATGCAGATAAATGTTTTTAAATTTTTTATTTTGACAATAATTGCATTCCGAGCGTTATAATTTATAAATTGTTGGTGCCTCCTGGCTACCATTTTAACAATAATTACCACAATGTACCAAACAAATAGTACACTGATTTTTATTGGCATTAAAAGTTTATTTATTAGTTTTTTCAATGATCAGCATTTAAATGATCAGTGTGTAAACCATGATAAAAGTGTTTTGCACAAACTACAAAGCGTTTTACAGGTTTAATGTGGGGTTTGTGTGTACATATGGTTGGTTAATATGTCTGTCAGTAGTGAAGAGTATGTCACTGCATTGTACGACTATGCAGCAAATGCCCCAGAAGAGCTGTCGATAAAAAAGAATGAACAACTTGTTCTTATTGATGNTAGTTTTTTCAATGATCAGCATTTAATTGATCAGTGTGTAAACCATGATAAAAGTGTTTTGCACAAACTACAAAGCGTTTTACAGGTTTAATGTGGGGTTTGTGTGTACATATGGTTGGTTAATATGTCTGTCAGTAGTGAAGAGTATGTCACTGCATTGTACGACTATGCAGCAAATGCCCCAGAAGAGCTGTCGATAAAAAAGAATGAACAACTTGTTCTTATTGATGCGAAGTTTTCATGGTGGAAGGTATAAAACATCTTATTATTGAATTAGTTTTGAAATAGTTTTGCACATTTGTTTTCATTAGAAATCATTTCCGATATTTTGTTGTCTAAAAAAATTTCTAAAACACCTAATTTGGTGTTTTTCATCTCAATTGTCGCTGCTAAATCTAAGTGTCAGTAAATAAATGTGACACCGACCTTGTAGGTTAATTATTTACAAAATATTTGTTACCTCTGTTTACCAACCATCAGTCTTTTCTGTAAATCCAGCTTTGTTGACAATTATACAAAGTGAAACAGATTTAGCTTCTTGGTTAATTTAGTGGTTAAGGTGGCCGCCTATTATGTACATTGTTGTTTAGTCCAATCTAACTCTTGCTTTTAAATGCCATGGCCAAATGGGTTGTATAACACTATCACCAGCTTTAAATCATGATCAGTATAAAAAATATTGTTGTGTTGAAAATAGTACTGCTCTAGGTCCCATTTTTTATCAGAGAATATTAAATTAAAACCATGAACAATTAAACATGTGTGTTTCTTTTACACAAGGTTGAATTTTTTAAAATCCTACATACAATTAAAAGTATTTCAATTGGGTTTAGGTTCGAAATGGCAGTTCGAAGATTGGCTTGGTTCCTTCCAATTATCTCCGTCGTGACAAAGGAAAAGGGGAGTCGCTCGTAAACCGAATCGGTGAGCATCACATTCTTGTTGGTCCTTTGTTATTTGACATGTGGGGCTTAAAGCTGATACGTTGTGGGACAACAATACCACCCAACAAAAGTTCTATTTGATTATTGTGATTGCACATATGAGTATCATTACTTAAGTCTTCCTTCAGAATTGTTTGTGTTGGATGGCAAGGTGCTTGCCATTTGAATTGAATTTTGGGTAAAGCTACTCAGAATAAAAGCGCAGTTGTCCTCATTTACCTTTCATTTGGCCTTATGTGTGTGGTAATGAAACAAAGCTGTAGGCGGAGGATTAAATGTCAGCCTGGGAGTTAGCCATGAGAATTTGAGTGCAAACAATGTGTTATACTGACATTGTGGGGACTTCTTTGAACCAGATCTTTGAAATCTAAGTTTAAAGAACTAAAAAACATGTTCACATGAAGTACCTAGGCAACAATCATTGCATTGTAGTTCCTAATCAATTTCTGTATCTTGCAAAATATGATTTAAAAAAAGATTTTAACATTTTTTTGCAACTTTTGAAAAGATTTGGCACTCCCGAATGCTCATGTGATGACTAGGATTTAGTGGCTGAAAGATTTTCAATAGATCGTGTCTGCGGGCAATAATCGAGTATGTGTCAGATTATTGGCAGTGTTCGATTTATTTCTGTGTTGCTTCATAATAGTCTGCACACGTTATTTAACGTGACATTTATATTGGTTTAAGTAGGCAAGATCATTTGCAACCTGCCAGCTAGTATGTGGAAAAAATGACTGATTGTGAAAATAATACGGTTATAATGATTACATTTTTATGATAATTTTGTCCTTTGGAATGTTTTTCGGACATGAATTTTTTATTTTACGAAATGTCAAAATATAGAAAACACTACACTGCTACAACCTATAAACCTACAGGCCACTACCTATAGTACAGGCCAAAGCTACTTCTTGAAAATGACCTTAATGCACTTCATTGTTGATATCTAGCGTAAACGCAATAGCCTGTATGTGATGGATCAATATGCAAATTGATCTCCTGCTTGACTCATTGTCTTATATCCTGTTGGCAAATATCCCTATGCATAACAAATCTCTTTATGACGTCAGTAGCTGTCTTTTCTCCCCACCTCCCCATCTGGTACACATAATTCCCCCCTTTCTCATCCCTCAAGTTTTCCAACACTTGTTTCTTATAGCCCGTATTCTAGTGTGTCAAGTCACGTTTTAGCGTCCAGTCATAGGGCATGTGCACTCTGCAATGCGCCGACTATACGGAAATGACAACTAAGGCCCCACATGCATTTTATATGTACGTGGAACGTTGTATTAGTTAGTGTGAGTAAGCCTTGTCACTGCGTGGCGCGTGGGTCTGTTGATTTCTGCTGTTTTGTTCCTGAGTTATTTTAAGCTTTTTTGATGGGAGAAATTAAGGCAGAGGTATGTGGTTATGTGTGCAATCTGCACTCTGCATTGAGGTTGAGCTTATCGGCTGATTTTTTACAATCTTTTAGGCATAAATAGAGTTTGAGCTTGTTGGCTGTTTTTTCACAATCTTTCAAGTGTAAATATTACTTTTGATCGCTCCAATTTGGCTTAAAACGCAATTGCTTAAATGTTAATTACGGAGTTCACAGCTCTGCAGAGCGTAAAAATAGAATTATGAGGCTTTTGACTCAAGATCACGTGTATTTTTACAATCCAATTTTCACTCTTACAGCGTCTGAAATTGCGTCTTCTGTAAACGTACGCGAGTATATTGTCTCATCGTAGTTGGTCAAACATTAACTGGCAAGTTATTCGTCTTATACGCTGTGTAACTTGTCTGTATACCAACTTCCAAAGCCTTTTAAAACCTTGCATATTCAGTGCCGTGAAAGTTACCTTAAAACTTAATGTTGGAGCAATACGACGCATGCAATTTAAAGCTCAGCTAAGGAAAGCGATACATTTATCGATGCAAAACTAATTAGGTTCGATTTTTTCGTGCACAGCCAAGGCCTTCTCAAGGGTACAGTGGGTGCTTTAGGAAATGTACAGGCATATTGTGTAGTGTTGTACTTATATGCTGTTGGATTTACTTGTTACCTTGGATGAAACAGAAAATGGAGCGCCAACTAAGGAAGTCTTTTCGCTCTTTAGGTATGTACATCGTGTTGCTGACTTCTGTAATCGATGCATTAATAACACTTCTAAAAATATCTGTTGCCTGTTGAAATGACGGTGGTATTGTGGTAAATACCAAGCTTCTTGTAAGCTAAAACGCGTTTTGATTAGTCGCCTTGAAATTTTGCTTTATGTGCTTGAACAACTATATCAGAATAAACGCCTTTGAAAATAGAACAGATCTTGAAAAAAGGCTATGTCGAACATTTGTTGTCAGTAATCGTCACTATTAACTACACAAAGCTCGTTGGATAAACCCGCTTAAAGCGTGTTAAAACGTACAGGCCATTGCCCATTCGAACTGAGAAAAACCCCTTGTCCCCTTTCCGCCTTACTTCGATGAGGAAGTGGGCTTACCCCACAAATGAAAGGCTTGTCGACTGGGACAGAAAAAAGCCAGACACAATCTTGTCACCGAGTTTAAATTAACCAGAGATTTGTGCCCCCAGCAAGTCTTTTTCCCGTTATAGACAAGCCAAATGCAGTCGAACATTGCAAATATTTGAAAACTTACTTTAATCGTGTGTTTACCACTTATAAATACACATAAATAGATGGAATACTTCTTCAGTACAAAGTTTTTTTAGGCAATATCACTTGAGTACACGAAGCTTGTTTGAAAACCCGCTTCAAGCGTTCATGCAAATAGAATTCATGACCCTACCAATAATTTTCACTCGACATGTTTCCCCACTTGATTACCTTGTTTGTCTACGTCACAGATGCAACAGTGTTTATGACTTAATTGCACCTTTACAACTTGTGTCTGTCATTACAACGGAAACGACGTGAGTAAAGTTACGTCACAAATATTACGTTTGCGGATATTATTCATGATAGGGTTTGATTTGTGACTTACATGATATACTAAAATATGTTTACGGCAACGTTCAAATAACTTTTGCTAAAAGTGCTGGTGATAAGGCAGTTTTTTCGTCAGTTGTTGTGTTTTCTTCTCATTTGTGTATCAACGCATGGCTTAAAACTTCTGGTCATTATGCACTGATGACGTAACAATAGCGTTTGTTGAAAGTTTGTGATACAATGTATTCACTTTATATAAGTTATCTGGTAGTTACGATTTTAATTAAGCCTCTCTTCAAGTCCCTGTCTTGTGTTTCTATGTCAAAATGTTGCACATACGTCTATAAGTTTATATTCTTAAGAGGTTTTCAAGTGGGTCAAAAGTCTGTTTTTTATAAATCACGTCACACTTTTATATGCTCTCATATTCTCCCTTTTGTATCAAGTGTTAAATCACTTCTGTATACACATAAACCACGCAACACAAGTACATGTCCTTGTGTTATGTTGTAATCGATATCCCTGAATCCAAGTCAGGCGGTAGACCGGCGGTCGCCAAGTCACATGACCACTGTTGCCCAATCAGAGCGCTCGCTGTCATCACTTGGGTCGTTCAGAAATTTTCTTTAATTGCTTGCTTTTCTACTGGCTTGTGGATATAAACTTAATTAACATAACTGGCGTGTTTTGAATAGCGTTCCACCGCTGTACTGTAGTGCATAGATTTTGACCTGTACTAGTACTAGGTTAAAGTGCTACAAGGGTCAAGGAAGTTCCTGTCATTTTAGGATTCAAACAAAAACTTTTGCAAATTCATGTTTTTTAAGGCTAGAAATATTGCGTTTTTTGGTTATTTTTGTTGTTGTTAAGATATGTAATGTCGGTTTATTTGACAACAAAACTTCTACTACCTACCGGTAATAGATCTGTTTCTAGGGGGTGCGAGGATGGTTTATGATTTTAACATGAGAACAATAATTACTTTCCCTAAAATACAGANGGTTATTTTTTCCCACTTTATCTTCAGGTTACCGCACTTTCGTGCGTAAATCCTTGCGTGTCTGGAGCAAGCCTTATTGTATCACTAATGATGGCATAAGTTATTGCCGAAACGTATGATGAATAATGCATGTCGGTTTAAACTATCTGGGCCATGGTATTTTTGTTTGGAATCACTTATTGTTTCCCAAATTTTCCGTTTGTCGTTAATAGAACATTTAAGGGGAATTTTACAGGGAGTTAACCCTAAACCTGGGGTTAGGGTACTTTCCCCCCGTCCCCCGCCCCCGCGCGCTGTTGTGGGTTTTCAGTTCAAAGCATTAAAAATGTATGTAAGCCCTATAGCCATTACGTCACATAATACCGTAATTATGACTTCATAAAAACAAATAACAAATAACAACGTGAAACGAAGCCATAGGTCAGTGGTGGGGTTTGAACACGCGACCATAGGCCTATCTGAATGTATTGTTCATTAGCAGTTACCCAAAGCCACATTAAAAGAGATTGCCACATTGATCTGATTTACGTGTACAATTCTCCTATGACCGATCGTAAAGTTAGACATTCATGCGGAGTCACACGTGACGGAGCTGAGTGTATTTGCTCAGTGATCCCATAAGTTTGTTCTTGAGGCTGTAAATTTGTATCTAGCATTTGTTCCGTAACGCCAGTGTAACAACTGTACCTTGGTATTTGGCTTGTCTGCTGTAAGCTACGCTTAAAGAGTTTATCCTGAAACCTGTACTTGTGTAAATGAGTGGGTCAGGTTGTTTTTGATTTGTCATGTTCCCAAGAAGTTTGAAACAGATGAAAAAGCCGCCAAGAGGTAAGATATTTTTGTTCGTTTTGGCTTGAAAAAAGCCCAAATGTGCTGTGTTTATGAACAGCTCAACAGCTTTGTAATATTTTCGACACTTTTAGTGTATATTGTTTGATTTCTATCCTCAGTGGACGGAACAACGTCTAAATTATATTGAATCCGCCGTCTAGCTGCTGTGTTGTCATTTTGTTGACACTTTTGTTTCTGTTTTGCGTCAGTTGTGGTCACCAAAATGTCGTTACTATAGAACGCAAGTAGTCATTGTGATTGGATAAGTGATAACGTTGGTGTTGGTGCCGTTTTATTCAAGCACCGAAAAAAAAATTGTTTGTCAGTATTAGTCAAAATTATTCCTTTGTCTAAGCGTTAAAACTGTTTTGTTATCCAATGAACGATTTAATGAGTCAACATGGTGCATTTATGTCTATTAATATTCCTAATACACAATAAGTTTCGTATAAACCGAGTCAGAACATGTCTTTCACAAAAACTTTCCAACAAAATTCCTAAACTTTCGTATTTGAGACTGTCACCAACTATGCATGTCACTCCTTGCTACACGGTGACGTCACTGTGATGTCATTTTAGGTGTGCCGTTAAAAGTGACGTCACTAAACTTGTTCAAGGCGTATAACCGACCGATCTTACGTGTCAAGTTGGGCATGTACGCTGTGCCATTTGTACAGCACAAGATTTACAAGTGTGTTGTGCGTGACGCGCAGACGAGTTCTCAGTCGTCCGCACTCGCCAGTTTCAAATACTTCCTCTGTTGACAAGCACCCAAGCCCCTTGCTGACGCTGGAAGTGTTTGTTGGTGCTTGCTTAGAATTCAAGATCTGTTGTAAAATATTTCTAAAACAGGCGAAAAGTGAACCACATATTTAAACACTTGTACCACAGAACCCGCTTGAAGCGGGTTTACCAGCAAGCTTGTGCGGTCTACCGTGAAACTGTTGTTGGGGAGTTCAAAGTACCACATCTATGTTAAAACATGCATCGTTTATGTTTTTAACTAGACCAAAATTGTGTGACGTAAACGTGCGGATTGCTATTTATGTAGACTACAGTTTCAGCCGTTTCGATTACTACGTCTGTAAACTACATTGGTTGAGTAAAGTGACGTTATTGGGACCGAAATAAAACAGAATTTTTTATTCTGGTGCGTTGTGAAACTTAACAACTGAACAAGACCGTGGATGTTGTCATCAAACTAACATCGGTTCCTATTCACAGCAACAGGCCTTGAGACCGTCGTTGCGCAACTGTCTACTCAAATGCGTTGCTCCAGCAGTCAAATTTATTTCCTCAGTGTCAATATTTTGACTGCTGTCGACTGTTTGGCCATTCTCTTTCTCCCTGGCTGCTAAATCCACACCCTGTCTGAGTTAATGTGCTTTCAGTTGCACCTTCAATTTTGAATAAAACTGTGTCGTACCAACTAAGAATTTCGAATTGTTCGCTAAGAAGAAACAATATGTGCGTGTTTTTGTATTGTCGTGGTGCGCACAAGTTATATACATGAGTAAAGACATTAGCAACGATGAACTCCTGTTTATAAAGATGATAATTTTTCATTTTTGGTCTCACCAGTCCTGTTTGACCCCCACATCATTGGTAGTTCCCCCACATCACCACACTACATGTTTGCCACTTTTGGTTTGTTATACCTGTTTATTCTGGTTTTTACAAAACTATAGTAAGAAAATCCATAAAATCTAGTCAATGAAAGGTATTCTAAACCTCAGTATTCAGTACTACGTGTGTGTGTTAGTAGAGAAACTGATCGGAAATACATATACCACGTGTCGCGTTCTTCGCTGACTTCCGATCACTGTCAGGCGATTTTAGAAAGTGTTTTGTAATGGAGCAATTCCTGATAGTGTCGGTTTTGTATTGAACGGGTAATGTCGCATAGAGTTGTTTATAGTTTGGAACTGGTCGAGTCGTCAGCGTGTGTGTTTGCAATGTAAACGAGAGTTGCGACTGTTTTGCTTTGTGTAAAAGTTATTAGCGTGGTGTTGAATAAAATTCCGCAGCTTTTATTAAATGTGAGTTTAAAGTTAAAATTTATTGAACTAATTTGGCGTGAGATTGACTTCTAGTTTTAGTAAGTTTTTGTTTTTTTCTAAACACTTGCTTGAGTTTTTATTTGTGACTTTTTAAGGATTGAAACATCTGTGAATTTGTTAATATTAAATTGTTTCGCGAACACCTAGACGTTAAATATTAAACAAGTTNTTGAGTTTTTATTTGTGACTTTTTAAGGATTGAAACATCTGTGAATTTGTTAATATTAAATTGTTTCGCGAACACCTAGACGTTAAATATTAAACAAGTTTTCTCTAACTTTCGTTTCAATAGTGTCTTGCGGTTTTTCACATATGCCATAACAAGCCATGTCAAATTATTCTCAAACTTGGGCATAATTCGTGTGAAAGTCGAAGTTACCAGGGTCGGCTTCCTAATGCTTGTTTAATCTAATCAAAACCGTGTCGGCCACAGTAGTTCGTGTTTAATATTTACCCGCATGCATCACCGTAGAGGTGTCAGACGCTCGACTTAAAAGCCCGGCAGTCTTCGGGGGATTCCCCGCTACCGTTGCTCGCGTTGCATCCACGTCATTATCATGGCGCATAGAAGTGCTTTTCACACGATCCCGTCGCGACGCAGTGACGTCACGTGTACGCAATGACGACCCCCCTGAATTTGTCTTGTGCTTGGAGCTTGGTGTTTTATCTGATACGTGGCATTGATTTTTAATAGAAGTCTGTTGATGTAAACTAGTGAGTGCAAGAAAAAGGTTGGGCGCTTGTTGACGAATCCGTAAATGTCTAGATTTTCAGTTTACGGGCTTACACGAAAAAGAACGCTTGGAAAATAAAAGTTGTTAGTTATTTAGGTCGGGTTTTGGAACGCGCTTCGTGCGCTCAAGCGTAGAGGCAGTTTAGGAAAATGTTTCTGTGTGCAAAATTAACACAAGTTGCGTGTGACGTTTAAAGTTTCAACAGAGGCCTGTTTTGGAAGTATTCTTGCTAATTGCATAAAAATAGACATTAATTTTCACCGGATTTAGGGATTAGATTATTTAAATGGCGCTTGTTTAAGGACTGATTTGTCTAACTTTTTCTGTGAAGTAATTTCAACTATAATCAACCATTTAGTCTCAAATCATTAGCTGACGTTGTCAAAAGTTTAATATTATCAACTTTTTGTGATGTTGCACTAAACCAAAATATTTGTATTTTGCCAACGTGTGTTCGTGTTGTCTTAAAGAACCACGCGTCTACTAGATTTGAAAAAACATTCAAACGCACTAGAAACCGATAAGTAGCCGCACAGCGCTGTTATTTACAGCGTAGAAGAAGCAATTTGTTCAGTTAGTTGCGGCAGGAAACACTTGTTATTGTTTCTCTTACAAAAACTGTCACCAAAATGAAACGCCACTAATCGATGAACAGTGGCATGCTTTTAGAGGCGTTTTGTTTACAGGCACGTGCAAGATGTATTGAATTTGTTTATTACTTGCTGCAAAACGCCACCAATCTTCTCTCGATTTGCCTCGCGGGTTGAAACGACACTGTAACGACTTTGCAGAGGAAGACGCCACTTATTCTAACGCGTTTACTGCAAGACATTTTAACTGTAATAACTGTTGCAGAAGCCGTATAGTAAAGGGTAATGGCTTCGACGCAATTGCCAGCGATTAGCGTAGATCTGCCTGATGCAGTTTACCTCATACAGTTCTGCAATGCTCTGTCGCGTTTAACCGTGGATGCTGTGTGCCGTAAGGAGATGGGATCCAACTCTGTGTCAACTCGTAGCTTTCTGAGTCGAATCGGGGTGTTTAAACACTCTGTACCAGATTCTCAATACTCTCGACGTAAAATACCGCATGAGAAGCGGGAACGACTCTGCCATGCAAGAAGTTACCACAAATTTCGCCTGCACAGAATGCTGCTTAAAGGTAAGCCAGAGTTTTTCAGGTGGCAAGGTTTACCTTTAAAAAATGACAGAGTGCATTTGAAGGCTAAGTAGGATTTCTTAGGTGGAATAGTTTACCTTCAAAGCAAAATGAGTTTTTTGCATGGTAAGGGTTGGCTTTAAAAGTTCCCGACTTTTCTGGAACGAAATGTAGTTTAAAGGTACGTCGGAATTTTTGTGGTTGCAGGTTTACCTTTAAAGCTTCTCCTTGCGCAAAATGCACTTTAAAGGACACACGGAAGTGATGTAGTCATGTTAACGAATTTACACGGATTTTCCAACGTTTAGTGTAGGTTTCACAGAGCAAGTAAAAGTCTAACAGAAACTTGTCATTCTATTTGTGGTTTCAATCCTAGTATGAGACTATTCATAAAGTCCCAGTTGACTTTACAGGTCGTTTTAACGGGTCAACTTTTCGATTTGGGATGACATATATGTTGCAACCCTAAAATTGATTGGTTAAACAATGTTGTAACAGGCTCTATTGTTTGTGTGGGGTTTAGTTGCTCCCGAAACCAGTTTCATGTGTTTAATATTGCCGTTGATGATGTATAACCACTTGTCGCAATCTGTTGGTTAATGGTTGTTAAAAATTAAACCCTGTCTGTTCGATAAAGGCCTTATTTATTAGGTCCTATGGTTAAAAACCCTTGCTGTTAGTTGTGTGGTGACTGATAGATTAATGTGTAATGCTACTTGTTGACAGTTTAGTGCAGTAAAAGAAAGCAAAACGAATCTGTTACATTTTGCCAGGGTTATCGTGCAAGTATTAAAGAGACTTGTAGTGTTAAAATTAACTTACATCACGTTAAAAAGCTGAAACCTTAAAATAGAAAAAGGAGACCACATATTTTTCAGTGTAAACTTAGTTAGTATAGAGATCTGTTTACGTTCTGAATATTTGGTTACTGTCTGATATTTTTAACGTTTAAAAAGTGATAACTTATACCTAAATTTTCTTTTAAAATAATAAATTATTGCATGTGAAAAGATGAAACATCTCAGCAGAACTGAGAGTTTGGGCGTGNGGGGGATTCCCCGCTACCGTTGCTCGCGTTGCATCCACGTCATTATCATGGCGCATAGAAGTGCTTTTCACACGATCCCGTCGCGACGCAGTGACGTCACGTGTACGCAATGACGACCCCCCTGAATTTGTCTTGTGCTTGGAGCTTGGTGTTTTATCTGATACGTGGCATTGATTTTTAATAGAAGTCTGTTGATGTAAACTAGTGAGTGCAAGAAAAAGGTTGGGCGCTTGTTGACGAATCCGTAAATGTCTAGATTTTCAGTTTACGGGCTTACACGAAAAAGAACGCTTGGAAAATAAAAGTTGTTAGTTATTTAGGTCGGGTTTTGGAACGCGCTTCGTGCGCTCAAGCGTAGAGGCAGTTTAGGAAAATGTTTCTGTGTGCAAAATTAACACAAGTTGCGTGTGACGTTTAAAGTTTCAACAGAGGCCTGTTTTGGAAGTATTCTTGCTAATTGCATAAAAATAGACATTAATTTTCACCGGATTTAGGGATTAGATTATTTAAATGGCGCTTGTTTAAGGACTGATTTGTCTAACTTTTTCTGTGAAGTAATTTCAACTATAATCAACCATTTAGTCTCAAATCATTAGCTGACGTTGTCAAAAGTTTAATATTATCAACTTTTTGTGATGTTGCACTAAACCAAAATATTTGTATTTTGCCAACGTGTGTTCGTGTTGTCTTAAAGAACCACGCGTCTACTAGATTTGAAAAAACATTCAAACGCACTAGAAACCGATAAGTAGCCGCACAGCGCTGTTATTTACAGCGTAGAAGAAGCAATTTGTTCAGTTAGTTGCGGCAGGAAACACTTGTTATTGTTTCTCTTACAAAAACTGTCACCAAAATGAAACGCCACTAATCGATGAACAGTGGCATGCTTTTAGAGGCGTTTTGTTTACAGGCACGTGCAAGATGTATTGAATTTGTTTATTACTTGCTGCAAAACGCCACCAATCTTCTCTCGATTTGCCTCGCGGGTTGAAACGACACTGTAACGACTTTGCAGAGGAAGACGCCACTTATTCTAACGCGTTTACTGCAAGACATTTTAACTGTAATAACTGTTGCAGAAGCCGTATAGTAAAGGGTAATGGCTTCGACGCAATTGCCAGCGATTAGCGTAGATCTGCCTGATGCAGTTTACCTCATACAGTTCTGCAATGCTCTGTCGCGTTTAACCGTGGATGCTGTGCGCCGTAAGGAGATGGGATCCAACTCTGTGTCAACTCGTAGCTTTTTGAGCCGAATCGGGGTGTTTAAACACTCTGAATCAGGTTCTCAATACTCTCGACGTAAAATTCCGCATGAGAAACGGGAACGACTCTGCCATGCCAGAAGCTACCACAAATTTCGCCTGCACAGAATGCTGCTTAAAGGTAAGCCAGAGTTTTTCCAGGTGGCAAGGTTTACCTTTAATAAACGACAGAATGCATTTGAAGGCTAAGTAGGATTTCTTAGGTGGAACGGTTTACCTTTAAAGCTTTTCCTTTGCGCAAAATGTATTTGTGTATGCCGGAGTTTTTCTTTAAAAGTTACCGACTTTTCTGGCACGAAATGTAGTTTAAAGGTACGTCGGAGTTTTTGTGGTTGCAGGTTTACCTTTAAAGCTTTTCCTTGCGCAAAATGCACTTTAAAGGACACACGGAAGTGATGTAGCATGTTTAACTTTGAGTATTGCTATCTGGACGAATTTCCNTGTAGTTTAAAGGTACGTCGGAGTTTTTGTGGTTGCAGGTTTACCTTTAAAGCTTTTCCTTGCGCAAAATGCACTTTAAAGGACACACGGAAGTGATGTAGCATGTTTAACTTTGAGTATTGCTATCTGGACGAATTTCCACGGGTTTTCCAACGTTTAGTGTAGGTTTCACAGAGCAAGTAAAAGTCTAACAGAAACTTGTCATTCTATTTGTGGTTTCAATCCTAGTATGAGACTATTCATAAAGTCCCAGTTGACTTTACAGGTCGTTTTAACAGGTCAACTTTCAATATAGGATGACATATATGTTGCTACCCTAAAATTGATTGGTTAAACAACGTTGTAACAGGCTCTATTGTTTGTGTGGGTTTAGTTGCTCCCGAAACCAGTTTCATGTGTTCAATATTGCCGTTGATGATGTATAACCACTTGTCGCAATCTGTTGGTTAATGGTTGTTAAAAATTAAACCCTGTCTGTTCGATTAGGTCCTATGGTTAAAAACCCTTGCTGTTAGTTGTGTGTGGCGACTGATAGATTAATGTGTAATGCTACTTGTTGACAGTTAAGTGCAGTAAAAGAAAGCAACACGAATCTGTTACATTTTGACAGGGTTATCATGCAAGTATTAAAGAGACTTATAGTGTTAAAATTAACTTACATCATGTTAAAAAGCTGAAACCTGAAAATAGGAAAAAGGAGACCACATATTTTTCAGTGTAAACTTAGTTAGCATAGAGATCTGTTTACGTTCTGAATATCTGGTTACTGTCTGATATTTTTAACATCTAAAAAGTGATAACTTATACCTAAATTTTCTTTCAAAAAAATAAATTATTGCATGTGAAAAGATGAAACATCTCAGCAGAACTGAGAGTTTGGGCGTGAAATTTATTTTTACGTCAGTCTAACGATACTGGATTATGAAATACTGAATTTGTGTTGTTTGGTTACAGTGGCAAAGTTAAAGCCAACTCAATTAATTATTTTTGGCTGTGTCTTACCTTTAGAGGGAACTACCTTCTAACATGCGTCAGTGTCCTGCGATGACTCCTTCTGCGTCTTGTCACGTGGCATGCGCAGTGGGCTACCGCGCAGCAACAGATAGGCGTGATCGCCAAATTGAGCTGTGACGAATCGAGCTTCTTACCGTTGAAAATCACGCAACTTACACAAGGCTTCACCATAGGCTGGTGGTGTTGGACGAATTGATCTTATCAGTTTGCTGGTTGTAGGGTTAGATGTTGGCATGTGCGGAATGTGAAGGTGTAATGTAAGCAACTTTTACTGTGTAATTCGACCAAAAAAAGCACGAAACACAAAAATACGTTTGTTAGTGGTATTGTGTAGGTAGCAAAAATGTTTTTTTCGCCGTATTAATGACGTAAACTATGACGTGATTTTAGTTTTGGTTTCGCAATGCTGCAAATCGAAAGTCTGTGTCTTTATATGTCTGTGATCCCGTCAGAAACGGGGTGTTATTGTGTACTCGATTTTGGTCCATAACTTTCCGGGTTTTTTTTATTTGCTGGTTAGGACTCCTGGTGAACGCGTATCTTTTTTAGCGTTGACCTGAGTTTTGTGGTGGATATAACTCGAGTCTAGTCGAGTCTTTTGAACATTAACTCGAATCAGATCTTTAGTATTTTGCTGGGTGCAACTGATTGTAGCAGTTAAGTTCTAAGTCTACCCCTCATTTTTGTTGTCTTACTTTTACAACCGTTATGCGACTTATGAATTGGTTATGATGATCATGATGGGTCCGCCCTCGCTTCGCATGTTCCAACCTGCTTTAGCCGACAAGGTTTTTTTTGTTTAGATGCCAACACCAAACTAGTCTTTGAGAGTTTTGGGACCTAAACGCTGCTGAACCTTTGTAGCCGTATTTATGTTCCGGCAGTTAGGAAAGAAATCTTTGTTGGCTCTTTCATTTTGAATTTTTTGCTGATGTCAACCGGGCCAAGTCAAATATTTCGAAAATAACAAAAGGACGGATAACTTCCCGGGTGGAACAATGCAGTTTAGTCGGAAACTTTAAAACTTTACTAAAACAATACAACTCAAAAAAAACATCACGTGGTACGTCATGCGTGGGTGCACACGCTCCCACAGCATCGAAATACGTTTTATTATTATTATTAAGTATCTGCTCGTCACAGTTTCCGCTTATTGTGTTAGGCCCGGGCTTGCAACCCGGGTGGTTGGGTGACGTTACGCTTAGTGTTGTTTTATGCAGCGTTGTGGGATGTTGTGGGTCTGTCTCGCTACTCTGTGCTGCTTGTTATAACAGGTTTTGGTGTTGTCTTGCATTATGTTAATGATTTATTCGCATTTTCAATCGCTATATATCATTTTTACGAGTAAGGTAGGTAGGAATGTGGAATTTTGTGTAGCTGCAGGAAATCAATTGGTTTTGATGTTGGATTTTTGCCCTAAAGGGCCAGGAGTGGAAAATTATTTTTTGTATGGGGTAACATGGGAAATATTTTGGTGAGCCCAAAGTAACGTAAATCTGAATAATAATAATTGTATTTATTTAAAAAAAAGCAGGAAATGTTATTGTTTAGGCAAGCTAGTAAGAGTGTATGTTAGGGCTAAGCAATGGAAAAAATGAGGTTGCCTCACAAAAAAGTCATTCATTGAATGAAATATGTTTATTTTGTAATCCGAAATCAGCTTTAACGGGTCGGTTAGTGTCACCAAAGGGCTTTATGTGGCCGTACATTTGCCCAGATCAGTTTTTGTTGGACACAGTTTGTCACCTAAAAAGTGTTTACTGTTGAGCTTGGTTTAAGAAGGCGCAGAAATTTTGAAAAAAGCGCGTTCGTCCACATTGAAGAGTGTTCAAAACAATTTTTGTGGTCAGCTGGTCGATTTTTGTGTAAAAACAAACAATTTCCATTTACTCTGCGTAAAAAAGTTAAAAAAAAGGTTCAAAGAAAATAACGAGTTATTGTCCTGATAATCCCCTTAAAATCACAGGAAACGATGTCGTTGTCTGCCTTTAATCGCATCTAACGATTTTACGAAGATAATTTGTCTACATTTTATAAAACTAATAGTGGCAACGGTTTGCGTGTTGTTAATACCCAATAATCGTTTCACTAATGGTACTTATAAGTTATTGCGCTGTTTTGGATTAAAACGTTTTCTCCACTTTGAAATAAAGGGGTTTGGAAATTTTCCACCCGGAATCTTACTTCCGCTTGGCTCCTTACGATTCGTGTCATTACGTTGAGTTCAGTTGGATGTGTTTAGCGTGACATCATTGCCCTGTGTGTGTTTGTTGCCAATGCGAAATTGCACTTTGTAACTATATGTCAGTGCTATGTGACTGTGGCGTAGCTTACATCATTTACCCTCCCCTTGGGTCTCCTTTGGGGCGCAATATTTTGGTGAAATTATACATATTTTGTTGTATAAATACTCGGGTGTTCTTTGATGGAACCTAAATGTGATGTAAACAGTTGAAATGTCATGTTAACATTTAACTTTTGGTTAACTCTGTAACAATACGCTTTTACTTTTAAAAATATTATTGACGGTTTAAAACAAGGCTACAGCGTATAAACGTTCCCCCCCAAAACCTGGAAAAATACATGATTTCATTGAACACATTTACAGTGGTTTAGCGTCTTTTTAAATAACAGACAGGAAGAACCAGCAGACGGGCCCCGGTAGACGTGTTTTCATTGTGTGGTTAAAGGTGACAGGGCATAGTTAATTATAACACACGGAAATGACGCCGTTATCTGTCTTCGGAGGAGTTCCTCTTTATCCACTAGTAACAGTTGGCTGGTGAGCTGTCTGTTTCAAGGAAAACACGCCAGTCTACCTCTGTAACCTGCTCCTGTTACTTCACTTCCTTCAAGCAGCGAAGGCGGTTGTCAGATAGTTGCATTTATAGCAAAGAGAAAGTTTTGTTAAAAAGTGTTGGTCCACTTGTTTAGAAAGATGTTTTGACATAAGGTTTTATAATGGTTGTATAGGAATTTAGAGTCCAGAAATTTTAATTGATTTGAAAACGCTTTCAAAATTAGAACAAAAAATTCGTCAATGTTAAAACCCCCAACTTCTGGAACAACGGATTTGGATTTCCTTTTTTCTGCATGTACGGCTTTATACCGCCAAAATTTAGCCTTCCTATAACCTTTTGGTGTAAAATGGTTGAACAATTTAAATGAAACATTCACAGCTGGTAGATATGGTCATGGCGGTGTGTTATCAGTTTTGTTTGACCCAGTAGCCCCAGTGGTCCCCAAATGGTGAAATAATTCTCCGCAGCTTGTCCATGCACTTTTGGCCTTGGTGTTTGACGGATTTGGATTCTTCCACAACTGGTAGATATGATCATAGAGTTGTGACACAGCTCCATTTTTTTCAAAATGCGCCACTCGCAGCATGTCACCGTTATTAACATTCCGAAACCCGCAACACGCTGCGCATATGGTGCTTAATGATATTGTGTGTGTGTATACCCTTCATACTGTGTATCGAGTAATTCAGTGAGTAATTTGTTTGTCAGTAGGCCCAACTAATCAATAAATTAGCTTTTAAATACTGGTTGCTTATAGCTGAAGCAGCCAAACAGGCGAGATGCTAGGGACGAACGGTTGCGCGTATTACTTTAGACACGTTTTTCTCGCTTTTGCATTTTGAAAGACCGTTTTGAATATGATTTCTTGCACGATCAGTTAAGTGGTGCCATTGGCCGTTAGTCGAAAAGAGTTTAAAAAAGTTGGCTCTGTATCAACAGTGTTGTTTTAATGATGCGTTTACGGCCAAGATGCGCCATTGGATTCGGGATTGAATAAATAAGGCAGCAATTACGGCGCTGAAAGACGGATGCAGTTATAAATATTCATTTTTACACAAATTAGAGGTATTTCCCACAATTCTTCGTAACTGCCGTCGCCTTGTTCACATACCACTAGAAAAAAAATCTTTTTTCGTGACTGTTAACCCGTATAAGTGTGTATATGGATGAAAGAGATTATAAATATCTCTCTCATCTGAATTGGTAGCCGCCCAGACCACCACAGAAAGGAACCGATTACATGTAGGGGATTTCAAAAATAAAGATAAAACAAGCCGTTTCTTTTAATATCTTTGACGCGTGAACAGAAAAGAAGTCGGAACTATTTTATGTCGACTGCTAAATTTGTTTGAATATTCTCGTATAGTTCAGTACAATTTGTTTGCTAGATATGCTGACTAAGCATCTTTACCATGACGATGACAGTTTTAGAAGGTTTTAGTGAGCGACTTCGGAGCTTATGAAGATAAAACTAGACATTTTAAAACTTTTTTGTTGGTTTCAAGTTTTTTTTGACGTTATAATCTCTTACACAAGATCATCATATTTGCAGTCGTTAATTATCTTTTATTTTTATCAACGACAATAAAGTATAATTACGTCACAGACAGCTTTTGTGCTTTTTGTACAAATAAATTTCTACTGAGCTTATCCTTAGAACATGTCAAACTCTTTCCGTGCATTTTTTCTTTTTCCTTCGCCCTTAGAAAACAGCAATTGTTATTNGCTTTTGTGCTTTTTGTACAAATAAATTTCTACTGAGCTTATCCTTAGAACATGTCAAACTCTTTCCGTGCATTTTTTCTTTTTTCTTCGCCCTTAGAAAACAGCAATTGTTATTTTATTATTTCCTTTTTACTTGTTAAATTTTCAGGTGGCGTTCGCTTTGTAGTTCATGTTCAAATAAGTTTTGCTGTTTAAAGGTAAACAAAGCTGCTTCCAATGTCCTGGTATAACCCTGGAGCTAATGCAGGTACTAATTCTTAACATACAAACAGGTTTTACAATCTTAATAAAGTCAAAACCGATTTATTTGAAAAACATTCGTTTACAAGATTCGTGAACACGAAAATTCATTCTGTTCTACTTCGTTGTTGTGTAAAATACTATATCACGTAACAAGTTAATGCAGGGGGTTTCCACACGGGGTTAATTAACCCCCTTGGGGTAAATATCAATGACGATGGGGTAAACTTTGTAAAGAAGAAGTTTAAGAAACATGTTTTGCAGCCATAAACACAACAAGACCCCAATTTACCTGCCAAATTTCACATTGACAGTGTTACCTTATTGTTGCCTTATTAAAACATTGTTCAGTTTAAAAACGGCAAACAATAGTGGTTGATTTTGAAGCGACAAAGGGACGTAGATGACGAGAACCATTGGTTGAAGAGGATATTATGTCTCCCTGGCGGTCTAGTTAATGAATATCTGCGTGGCATGCGCGTGTTCTTGCTTCCTGCTGTTCGACTGCTCTCTATACCACTTTCTGTTTACTGTTTGCTAATAGCAGCGCCGAATATTTTTTGCCCTAATAAGATATAATTTATACATACAATTTGAACGATTGTGGGCGTTTGAAGCTGGTTTATAAGCACGCTTCGTGCTGTTTACTGTGACAAAGATATTGAATTAGTCGAAACAGATAAAAAACGTCTCTACAATTGAATTTTTTTCCTTGACACATTAACGTAGTTGACAACATGAAGCTCAGCCATTTTTTGTTTTCAAAACCCCTATGTATCTAAAACCTATCTTGGTTAAACACTCGAGGAAAAGGGCCGTTAACGAAAAAGGGAAAAAGGAAAAGAAAAAGAGCTGTTACCATTCTGTTGTGTGTATTAGGACACTTGAAAAATCGAATTTTCGTAGAAAAATAACCCATAAATTCATTTGACCGTAAATTTTCAAGATAGAACCACGTCTGGTAAAAATCCATGTTATTGTATGACCCAAGCGGGTTCCGAACGAGCTTTGTGCACTCAACCTTGAAAGTAGTTTTAAATTATCCAATTAGACGCGAGGTTGTTGGTTGAGATTAAATAAAAAAAAAATCTTTTGCAAGTGTCTCATTTGATTTGGATGCTTTCCAGGTTCATGGTTGACTCTACAAAGCTGGTTAGGTAACCCGATTTGTTTATATGTAGCTCATAACTGGCCTTGTATCTTCTTATTGAGACTATTCGAAACAGTGAATTGTGCACTTTAATGTCCTCCTGTGCTTGTCTACAAGGCATTTTTTTGATGCAGCGCCTTACTGCTTCATTTTCTAAGGTTTTCTTTTGGAAAACAGGGGTATGAACTTAAAAATAAACTCTTAATGGGCCGTGTTTTGTACAGTGCAATGCCATCAACGAATTCGTCATTTCATTGAGCTTAAAGCTCACTTTCAGGAAAGGCATTTCGAAACTTTAATCTGATTCAGTCCATTGTATTGACTGGTGCCTTTATGACTTAACGACTTGATTGTTTATAAGGCTCTTAACTCAAAGTTAGCACTACAACTTCGCCATTTGCAACACTTTCATTCAGTTTACGTATTTCCGTAAAAATTCTTTCAAAGCCAAATACAAAAATACAAAAATATACGCGCAGAAACCAAAAATATTTAAACTTGTTAAAATAAACTTTTTTACTTTTTTTCTCAGCCAACAAATTCCCGGGCAAGGGGAAGACGAAAGCCCCTTACACCAACGGGGGCGATTCACCCTCGCAAGGGGCCGGCTTCGGGGTTCGTCCGGGGGCCGGTTCGGCGTCAGGGGGACCAAACCGTCCGTCAGCGGGAGGGGCGGGCGAGGAATACGTCAGCAAGTTCAATTATGACGCAATGAAGGACGACGAACTGTCGCTGGTGAAGGGAATGAGAATCCACGTGTTGCAAATCGAAGGCGACGGATGGTGGCTCGGTCAAAATGCAGACTCCCCCGGCCAACAGGGGTGGTTCCCCTCCAACTACGTCACGCCTTCGAACAATGCCGCTCCACCAGCGGGCCCGCAGAATGACGTCATCACCGTCGTTCGGACCCTGTATGCTTTTAATTCGGGCAACCCGGAAGAGTTGGCTTTCGAGCAGGACGAGGTGTTGGATATAATAGACCAACCCGCCGAAGACCCGGAGTGGTGGATGGCACGCAACTCCAGGGGCGAGACGGGCCTCGTACCGAAGAACTATGTTGAAACTGAACAGCGGAATTACGATCCTGTCAACCCTATAGCGTCACCTATCGAGCCCATGCCGAATGTAAGTGGTTCAGGGGTCTCGATCATGTACAGCACGTTGCAATAGAGTTTCAAATCTCGGGGATTCGTATTGCAAAAAAAATTAATCTGTAAGGCGATTTCTATCGAGTAATTGAATTTTAAAAAACATGCCCAAAGATTACTTTTCAAATTCAAGCATTTTGTTCATAAATTTGTTTGTTTTATGGGTTTAACAGTTATGAAACACGTGAAAGGTTGCCAAAATGCCAAAAAAGCAATGACCTTTCCACCTGCTATTTGTTTTCCTTAAATAGCGGCCGCGATTGGAGATGCACAGTAGGGTTTCGAATCTCAGGAATTCGGATTCCAAAATTTTGAATCTAGAAGTGCGATTTTTATCGAATAATTAATCACGTGGAAGGTTGCCAAAAAGTCAGAACAACACTGTCCTTTTAACGTGTAATGTAGAAATAAATAGAATGAGATTCGAAAATCTGAATTCATTATTTTTTAATGCGAGAACTTATTCGCTAAAAGTCTGTGCCGGGTGAGATTTTCGCAATAAAATATCTCATGGCATTTAGGTTCCCTTCCTCAGTCAACTAACAGTAGTTTGGGGTTTTAATAAAGATAACTTTAAAAAAGATGCTATTGCGTCCAATTGCTCTAGTTTTCCACCACTATAACCAACAACGCCTGTATTGCGTCACTAGGCATGTGTTACGTAACAATGTACATAAAAAACTGCTGATAATCATGTCATGCAAGAAGATAAAATAAACAGAAATAAAAGACAGATTTCCAGTAAAAAACACCCTAATACTGGTATCGTTGACTCATATTTTGGCAAGCAGCACCGCCGAACCTGTGTAGCTCTATTGGTAGAGCGCCAGCCCCGGATAGGCTGTTGTCGTGGGTTCGAATCCCACAGGCTAGATTTTTCTTGCCCCCGCCTTGATAAAATCTTAAGTCTAAATCTGACTCTGTTATTTCGTATGTAGCAAATGACGGATTTATTGTGGACTTGTGGTTCAGCTGTTTCATTGTTTAAAATTGCTTTTTATGACATCATCTTTATTGTTACTGAAATTAAATCTCCTATTTTCTGAAAAAAACAGAATCCTACCCCTAAAGCGAACGGCGCCGGATTGGGTGATTGGTTTTTCGGCAAGATCTCCCGCCAGGAAGCTGAACGATTACTTGAAAATCAGGGACAAACTGGTGAATTCCTGGTCCGAGATAGCGAAACTGCGGTGAGTAATAACCTGTCTTTGACATCGTGTGCCGCGAGACGATGCTAGATGTACCGCAGTGTGCACGTTCTCACTTACAATTTTTCGGTTCTTACAGTTTCCGTTGTACCACCTACTTTCACAAAACTTTAGACCCACAAATAGACAACGCCATTATCGCTACAACCATTAAAATCTACTTAACCTATAACAAGGACT
>QXVZ01011666.1:0-28762 GCA_008931825.1 Phallusia fumigata | reverse complement strand
GTTGGTGCAAAATTCACAAAAGTTTCAACACTTTTCGAACCTGAGAAGAAAAATCTTGTTTGTGAACAAGGGTTGAAAATCTTGTGGTGACAAAAGTTTCTTGTTCATTTTTGACTTTAGTTTTTGTTGTTGCTGTTTTCAGCGGAAAATTATCCAATTTTATACCCCAAGTCCCAACATTTAAAATTTCAAATTGCGTAATCGAGGGATAAATACATGTATCGAATATTTGAGGCCGTAATAACAGGTCTTTAACTTAAAATTAAATCATCAACACTTAGTAATAGCACGCAAGGTCTCGAGGAATTCCACGAGAAATATTCAAGACTCGAACACATCATTTCGAGGATCGTTGTTGTGGCATCTGCTCAACAGGAAACACTAATCAGGCGGAGAGATTGGGATCCTTTGGTTGGGTGTACCAGCCGTCAATAATGATCACATGACCAGCTGTCCTATGTGCGTCGTTGCCCCCCGTACAAGTGTTCCTAATCACACTATACTGTGGTGTAATGCGCCCGACAGATAGCAGCTTATTTGGAAGCAACAACAAAAGGTTGAAATAGGTTTACAGAAACGTCATGATCGGACCCTGAAAACAGTTGGAATAACGATTTGGGCCAAAACTGTTAGGACAGTGATATGTTACCTTACCACCACACCTGTAGACATCGATTTTTGAGGTGTATTTAATCTTAAAACCTGACGTAACATCATTGAATATAATATTCTTGTTGACAAATTTCTAAGCAATAATTATGTCGAGCGGCACTTGCGTTAACACTGCGGTCTAAACTTTGATATCAGCGCCAACAGATTTTAGACAAGCCCAAATCGTTGTAAAGATGTGGTTTTGTCGTTCGTTTATTGCCCCTACACTCAGCTCCTTCAATCGTAAATCACCACAACAGGTAGTTGGGGAAGTGTTAGGCCCGACAAAGCACATCCAGCTTCATTGAATGGTTCTGACTAAGTAGCTAACGCTAGAGGTGTTAAAACTCCACGCATCAAAGTGCTTTCATTGATGGAACTGAAGCTGATACCAGCGCCGCCTTGTGCCTCGCTTTTGTCAAAGCGGAATTTAAGAATTTTCACGAAATCAGAGCGGCGACTTCGCGTTAGCGAGCGACATCAATTAGCTGGCGTGGGAGTTGCGCCGAGGAGCGAGTGGGAGAAAGAAAGAGAAAGGCGTGGGACGAGAGCAGACTTGGTGTCGTCGCTGAGAAATGGTGGTGAGTGACAGATGGCAAGACGTTCGGAAAAAAGGCGAAATTAATTTGATGTGAAAATAGTTTTATGAAGCGCTGTGATCTCGCTACAGAAAGCTGTGAAGAACTTCCTAAAGCCGCCAGAAGCAGGTTTACCGGCAAATGTGACCAACAGCTGTCAGTGCGGCTGCTTCAATGCCCAGGTGGGCTAGCCTGTGCATTATGCAGCAGGTGAACAGACTAACAGGGATTTGGCATTTATTACGCATCTGTTGCAAGTATTGTCTTGTGTCTTAAAGAAGAGTGGTCATATGCATGACAGGTTTTTGGCAGTTGGTCAGTACATCGTTAGTGAAGTGCCAAATAGCAATTATCGCCCACCGAAGTGACCAGGGACTTAAGATTTGGTCAGCGGCGATTCGAAGTCAGAAGTCCGGCAAGAACTTACGAATTTTCCCGTGTTTCTCAGGTCACCGAAGGACTTAGATTACATAAAGCTTTTCAGAATCCGAGAATTTCAGTTCACACATCGATATTTTATTGATTACTTGCCAGCAAGTTTGTAATCTTTTTATCATTCACAACTTTCAGCAATAGAAACCACTGCTCGAAATCTGGAATATATTTGCAACGTATTATATCACGTGAATCTACGCCGATGTTGGATTTATGACGTAACAATCTATGGTGTTCGAAGACGCGTCGTCACCTGCTATGACATCAGCTTCTCCAAAGGTAAACGCTCGAGTTATTCCAAATTTGAAACAGAAATACGTCACACAATGAAACTCGCTTTAAACGAGACGTCAATTCTTTTTATGAACCCGCTTAATACAGAACCAGCAAGCTTAGTAAAGCGTGACAGTAAAAACCACGGTTGGTTGCATAGAGCTTGCTTTGAAAACCGCTTTGTTAAAATCGAGGAAGTAGCAAGTGGGTAAATACATGTGTGTGTGGCAACCCGAGGTAGTTGGTGGTGGCGACGTATTCCCCTTCCTCCGCATATCTTCATACTTAACTTATCTGTGCAACACTTACAGCTCAAGTGCTGTCGGGAAGTTGCGATTAAGTGCATGAGATAAAACTTTGCCTTCGACAAACAACCGCTGCTTTCAACACCGATAATACGTGACACTCGAGGTCTGAAGTTATAACCTCGAAATTTTTGTCGTCACAGCTCCACTCAAACGTCATCAACCATTACGAAGTGTCCAGTGACGTCATGCCGGCTTGTGTTGCTACGTCATTTCCGCACAGTGACCTTTACAAGCGCCATATCCCAAGGTAGGGTCACAATATGCTTGTGTGTGTTTGTTTTACAACATCGTTCGCGGATGGGTGAAATATGTTACTGGTTTACAGGGAGGAACAACTCTCGGAGAGCAGCTCACCTGATGCTGCAGGATACGAATGCTTTGCTCCTGTGTTCCGCCCCGTAAGCGAACAGTTAATTATTTGTTACAACATGCAATTGTGTACATTTCATTTGACTTTAAAACCGTGAACTTTAACCAGTGCAAAAAGTGCATGACGTTCGCAGCAGTAATAGTGACAGCAGGCTCTTGAATTCATCTAATGAATATTATAAAGTATCTCAATGGGCTTAAGCACTGCACGTGCTGCCTATACCAGTCCACGCCGAAATATCCACTAATTCGGTGAAGCTAAGTTAAACGCATGATTAAAAAAAATTTTTTTCGTTGTCAGTTTGAACGCCGAAGCCCATCAACTGATTCTGAAACAAAATCGGACGAATCGGCAAAATCCGATCAAAAGCAGAGGTCTGTTAACTCGTCACCTGCCAAGCACACACCAGACGCCGACAGAATCAACATCAACAACAATTCCTGCAAGTCAGAGGTCACCTCAAGGTCGACTCGGCCCGATGCCACGAGGTCGACTCCTCAGGTAGCATGCAAATCCTCACACCCGCTAAAAAAGAGAATGTTATTCGGACGAGGCTCCCTCCCCCCAAGCCCCGACGCTGCCGATCAAGACTCAACTCTGCAATCGTCGAACGGAACGAGTCGATCGTTTCCTGGTTCAAGTGACATCTTGCGCCAGATGTATGCCGCTTTTGGTGGTGGTTTGGAGCCGCGGTTTAAATATAGCCGCGATCAGACGCGAAGTGCGGGCTCCGCGATTCCTTCCAAGGCGCCAAGCGAGGGGCCTTTGCACCCGGCTACAAGGTCAGATCAAGGTCGAACGTCGCCGGTAAGCTCCCCTGAAAGTCCGAGAGACGCTGGTGAGGCAAGGGCGACCCAAACTGTGCCAAGCTCCGCTAAAATCCTGCCAGCAAACTCGGAAGAGCGAAGGAGAAAACGGCACGTCAGCTCTCAGTCTTCAACGCCGCCGAGGAAAAGCAACAAACTCTCGTCTTTACATAATGACAACAAGACAGCGTTCCACGCTTACAAGCGCAACGGGCAACCGGCTTCTCACCTGTCAACGGAAAGAGAAACTGAACTTACCAATCGTTACGAGGAGGCGAATTTGAACAACAGAAAACGTAGATCGCAAGATACCTCACCACACCGTCACAATGAAGTACCCGGTGAGAGGACGGATAGCATCCGCAGGAGGTCGTTGTCGGGAGTCAAACGATCACGACATACGTCATCCGAGTCATGTGACTCTTCAGGAGCCAATCAGATGCGAGTTCCGTATGCACAAAACCCGGGCTTCCCCTCAACGATGCCATACCCCTCTCCGTTTGGGTTCAACCCCGCCGCGTTCGCTCTTCCTGGGATGGGGTTACCGTTTGGGATTCCCCCTATGCCCCAACCCAACCCAGCTGCAGTTAACCCCTTTCTGATGGGGGCCAACTCCTACCTCGCAAACCCCATTCTACTGCGTGAAATGATCGCAGCCCAAACCAACGCCGCAATGACGTCACTCTTCCCTGGCCCCACCGCTTTAGGGGGATTTCCCCTTATCCCGGGTCTCACCCTGGAGCATATGCAAGCCCTTCAGCACTTGCAAAATCCAACAGCATTACCGAGCTTTCTCGGACAAGGGAATCAACCCAAACACCCAGTTCCCGTCCCAGCAAAGTCACGTGACACGATGGAGAGACTCGCCGATCGTCAACTGACCACTGAGAATCGTCGTAGCGAGTCACGTGACAGGGTCCACAGCCCGACCACCCCATCCCGTGTGAAACACAGCGCCCCAAGTGGTGAGAAGCGACCACAGCCACCCCAGGATCACGCGAGGGTGCCGCCATTTTTAAACAAGTACGTCACACCCGGTGTGACCAAGGGGAGTTTACCTAAATCGAGATCGGAAAGGAAGAGGAGCGACAGGAAGACTGAGCGGACGAAAAACAAAAGTTTAGGTAAAACCCCTAATTAACATGTATTATCGGGGACATAAGTGTTATTAAAATTACTGGCTAATAGTCCTACTTTGTGAAATAAATTAAAACCATGAATTTTTTTATCAGAACCCCGAAAGTCAAAGGTATTGGACACGAGTACCCCGGCTAAAAAGGCTCCTGCCGAAAAAGAACTTCCCCTTTCAGTGCCGAAGGTAAATTAAGTAACATTCTTGCACATACACGATCTTCCAATACAGAACTATCAGACTAATATCGGTAACGTGTCTTGATACTGGTCATATGGATTCAAACACAATGTATTAACAATACTTGGTTTCATGAGTCCTGTTTTATTCTCAGCAGGATTTTGACGACACGACATCGGGAGATACAAGTTCGCTTGACGGGCTTTCCGGCTGCCCCAAGTCCGCCAGCTACAAGAATCTGACCCGAGAACGACGGCTTGTAGCTAACGCTCGGGAGCGAACCCGGGTTCACACAATCAGTTCAGCTTTCGACGAGCTCCGTGCCCAAGTGCCAAGTTACTCTTGCAACCAAAAATTGTCAAAGCTTGCCATATTGAGGTAAATTCATAGAGCAAACACGTGGACCTCAAGTAATTTTTTGGCATGTGTTAATATCTAATTTCAGAATTCAAATTCAAATTTGTTAATCAAAGTGTCCAAATATCCGCATCCATATAATTCAAATTGGCAACATAACACCCGAAATAGAATAAAAAAGTATCAACCTGTCGCAGATATTTGCCAATTTCTATTGTACCTAACTCCAGCATTACAAAATTATAAACAGTCATATTGTTTCAGAATCGCGTGTTCATACATCCGAACTCTATCTGTTCTTGCTGGACGAGATGAGAGCACTCCATTTTCACAAGGCGTCGACCAATGCACACGAGTCTTGCAGGTAAACATATAGATGTGCACCAGCTTTGTATAGAAACTATTGTGTAGTAAATGACTGCCAAACAGAGTAGATGTTGAATACATAACCCTGGTCTTCACTTGCCATACTTGAAAAGTGGGTGATTTTAGTTTGAACTATTACACTCAGCTGTACAGCACCTGATGCATAACATTTAAAGCACCCAATAACCTTGTTGCAGTAACTCATCAGCAGCAAAATTCTATGTCTAAAATCTTATTCAAATGGCGATGTTTGTTTGACAATTTTGTCAGAGTAGGAGCCCAACATTTGCGTAGACACTTTAATTCGTTTGATCTGTTTCGGGTTATGATAGGTGTCATTCGGCACTAAGCGGTTGTTGTTGACAAACCTTAACAGTAATATTCTCTTTCTGTTAATTCCAGGCCGAAAGTCGAGCGAGAAGTCGACGAAAAAGCAACAAAGCTCAGATTGAATGGGAAATGGTAAACTACGAACGACAGAAGTCCAACGACGATTCAGTTCACAGACAATTCGAAAGCTCTAACTCAGGGTCCGATGACGTCATGATGGCTGACGTCACAAGCGAGAAAGTGACGGAGGTTGACGTGGAAACAGTGGATGAGCTGGTCGACGTATTGGAAGACGTTACGAATAGGACTAGTACGTCGGATCAGGGGACAGTTAAACGTACGGTAGTGCCGGAAACTTGTGCAGCCGAGGAACGAAGCTTGGAACACGTGACTCCTTCCAGTCCCGGATGTGAGCGCGCAGTGACCACGTGATGGCAGTGTTTGTCGCCTATGCAGTTACAACTATGCTGAGTAGGAAGTGTTTTGGATGCGCGAAGCTATTTACTTATCTTGCAATAACTAAAAATGCGTTCCGTTTAAGTTCCCTTCAATTCTGCTGTTTCAATTTCTTTCATGCTTTTTTACTTGACCGGTGCTATTACTTTTATAGCTGCTCAAATACATGAGAAAAACGACGAAGCATTTTTGGTGATAATTGCAGAATGATTGAGCCTGGTATATTTTAAATTCGTGTTAAAAGGTAACTTGCAAAAGGATTTGACTCAAAACGCTTGGTCCAGTGGTTTTCAACTTTGCATAGTTGGCATCCTTACCCTCAGCCCTCGTCCCTTAGTTACCAATATTATGCATGAAAATTTGAACAATTGTAAGATTCAAACAGTTAATTCTTACAACCCTGCCTTGCCGTGTTGCTTAGTTGGCAAGGATTGGAATTTCATAGCAGACAAACGTTTCTCTGCGTGCAAACTGCACAACACTGACCTGGTATAGAGCCAGGACGGAAGCTGGTGTGTTCGTTCTCGGGTTCCTACGCATTACGTCAACCGGTGTGTATCTTACGGCGCCTTCGGTTTCGTTTTAAGGTCTTTTGGCACCTCAATCAACAACAACGTTGCGTTAATCTGGTCTTTGGGCGCCAGGCAGCCGGTCTCATCAGAGCGACCCGAGGCCAAACACGCTCAGTTAGCGCGAAAACTTACAACTAGCGTTTGCACTGTAGTGAGAACTCCCACTAAAAGTTTTGACATTCTGCGGCGCGGTTACGGAGACAGACAGACTCATGCTTAGCGTTGGTCAGTCTCGACGCGGCTGCACCGGCGCCACCGTTGACATCGAGATCATAAACAATAATAAACTGTGTCGACTTTCGTGTGTTATGTGGCAGCGCGGCAAGTGATTTACTCGCATTAACGCCGATTAGCTCGTATTTATGTCACTACATCGTGGCGGCGTGGGGAAATCTGAAACTGGAGCGCTCTGGGCATGAGACTGGTACTGTGATAAATTGGGCCGCTCGTCAATGATGGATATTACGAGGGAAATCAAGATTTAGTGGGATGGTTTGCCCACTTGGGAATCACACGAATCTGCTGAGAATATTTAAAAATATAGTTGACCAAGAAATCCAAAAGGGAAGATATTTAGACACAAAGACTCACAACGTAAAAGTTTATACATTCTCATCAAAAAGGAAAATGCGAAATTTAAAACCACGGGATTTCAATTGTTAACACTAAACAGTTTATTAATTCGCAACTTTAGAAACCTGTGTCTTCACATATTATGTCAAATCGACCCAATCAACCCATTCACATAACGTGCATACCGATCCAAAACCAAACCAAATCTACATCCGGAACAAGAACTCCTTTCGAAAATTTTGTTTTCAGCCGGAAATCAATGAAACCCTTTCCCTCTAACGACCCACCAACAAAGTCGTGCAATTCGAATCGCATAAAAATCTCGACCTAAATTCGCCAACGTAAAGGAAGAAGCTTGTGCCTATGTGTCAAAGGTTTCTTGACATTGAAGCGAAACGCCGACACTTGAATCGTTTTCCTGCCGCTGAGCGACCTCGCTTCGTCGGTCGAAGTTGCTCTGGCAGCAAGACGGGGTCAGATGTCAGGGCAGGCAGGCGACGATGTTCTGAGCGGCGTGGAAACCTGAGTGGAGAGACGGGGAAGGTTGAGAGCGCTTCTGTTGCTAGCGGATGGGATTAAATGACCGCTAAGGTGAGAGGGGATCGACTGTTCGGACTTGGGATAAAGAGTCTTCAATGACTTACGTAGGAAGGCGTTGGTCAAGAGGTTTTAGGTTGTCGCTAACTTTAAAATAAACGTACGGGTTTGATAAATGCAAGTTTTTAATCCATTTTTATTCGGTTACAGATTTCCGGAAATTCGACCAAATCAACGGAATATTTCACTTCCACAAATGTTCAAAATTGTTAGCAGTCTCATAAAAACACACGAACTTCGACAACTAGTGTATGCTGGCCTGATTCGTGTGCAGTATAAGGAAAGCTTCAGTAGGCTTCTGTAGATTCGGTTTCAATGTGTATTGGCTTGCGTGACAAGGAAAGAAAATGAAGGACTTTCAGACTGTCTGTCGAAAAATGCTGACGAACGATAGGAATCGGTTAAAAAATATAAGTTTAAAACCTTTGGAATGCAAGAACAGAAAATACATTCCGTGTAACCCGGGTGTTTCGAAAAGCGGGTCAAAATAAAGAATTTCCTTTAATNTAACGCAAAGGCTTTCCAGTCCACTAATGTTGGAACAGCCGTGTTACCTTTCTGCTGTCGGTTGGAACGCACAAAAGCTTGATTGAATTCCTTATAGATTGAAATCAAAATTTATGCATCATGCCAGGACCAGAAGTGTTGTTAGGTCTTTGAGGCAAAAATATAAAAAAAAGTTCTAAACGAAGTAACACTTCTGCATACCTGGATTGCTGACACACGTGTTTGGTCCAAGTGCATTGAAACTGTTGATCGAGTGCCTGCCCCAAAACTCGGCACGCTACTCGAGCGCCACCTAATGGTGTGAATGGTTTCGACTTCCGCCTTGGCGCGCCAGAAACAGAAAGCGATGAGCGAACGCGAAACAACATGAAGTCATATCCTGGTATTGCCGCAACAACTGAAACAGCCACAATCAAAACTGAACTTAAATAACCTTTTCGCTTCGGTAAAACGACACAAGGAAGTAATTAAGGTAGTTTAAGACTGAGGAACACAAGATACCGTCTCGTGAAGTAGCTTAATTAAAAACAAAACTGCCAGAGAACTTGCATGTAGTGAATACATTTCAAGACTTTACCCAACCAAAACCTGAACCCAAATCTGCTCCGTCTTAATCTGTTGATCACACTCCGTGAAAGTTTGAGCCAAAACTGCTGATGATACNGCAAAAACAGCTGTGGATCAGTTGTTTACGTATTCTTGTATGTTGATAGGCTTGAAGCCTTTATGAAAGGCTCGCATTTTAAACAAATACTCTTGATTGGAAGGATATAGAAGGTATAACGAATCAGCCAGCGTTTCAGAAACAATTGAAACAGCGCTCTTTGTTTCGACAGTTGTATATAGTTCGTAGTTAACAAACAATTTTCGCAAAACAACACGAGTCTCGGATCATGACTTCGTGAACGTAGCCGATATGAGATGAAACCAAGACTTCAACCAGTGGCGCAGTGGGATCACATTTTAGGGGAGTGGCATGTTGTGGCCATCCAACAAGTTAGTGTTGAATTTTAAGGAAAATAATTGCAGCCGTTGTCTTCATATTTTGCAAACTTTTTTACCTGTATTGCTCCTGTTTAAACTGTTACTAGAACCTAAGGGCACGACCAAATAAGCGACCGTCCTCATTGTGAGAACACAAGCGGCATAACTGCTTGACCTTCTGACACAATATACGAAAATATTGCTGGCCACACCAGATGTTGGTGTAAAAAAACCTGCTGAATTCACAATGCGAAAATACTGCGGGTAAAAGGGGGGTTCCCCTCGTTTGGTTTCAGTGCAAGAGATAAAGGCAAGAATAAGAAAAAAGGAATTAAAAGTAACTGACGTCATCAGTCCAGTTCCTCAATGAAGCTGGCGGGAAAGTACCCAACCTGCAACCAAAAGAACGTGTTTTAGAAAAAATCATTGGATAAGACGGCAGATCACACGGCATCACTAGATAGTTTATGCAACAAGAGAGTTTTAAATTACGCCTCTCAAAACCTTACTGACCTGCAGTCTCCGAACTATTGTTTACTAAATCCAAGTTCTTCCTCCAAAGTAGAAGCCCCTTTCCACTTGAACAGCTAGCACTTACTTTGGCTGCAAAACTTCTACTATACACCGTTACGTTCTAGATGTGCTTTACAAATATCTGATCCTCAGTTGTCATATACTTGCTGGCACAATGTACAAGACAGAACGCCTCATCCCTCATACGCGCGCTTATCGCAACAATAATACTCAATGCAACATCACCAGCCCTGGAAACTTATTCAAATAGAATCACAGCTTTCTATGAAAGACGCAACAGTTCTTCTGGCNGAAAAAACAACTTTGTATCAGTTGTTTACGTATACTTGTATGTTGATAGGCTTGAAGCCTTTTTGAAAGGCTCGCATTTTAAACAAATACTCTTGATTGGAAGGATATAGAAGGTACAACGAATCAGCCAGTGTTTCAGAAACAATTGAAACAGCGCTACTTTGTTTCGACAGTTGTATATAGTTCGTAGTTAACAAACAATTTTCGCAAAACAACACGAGTCTCGGATAATGACTTCGAGAACGTAGCCGATATGATATGAAAACCAAGACTTCAACCAGTAGCGCAGAGAGCTCACATTTTAGGAAAGTGGCATGTTGTGACCATCCAACAAGTTAGTGTTGAATTTTAAGGAAAATAATTGTAGTTGCAGCCGTTGTCTTCACATTTTGCAAACTTTTTTACCTGTTTCGCTCCTGTTTAAACTGTTACTAGAACCTTTAGGACACGAATAAATAAGCATCCGTCCAGATCGCCATGTGTGAGTGTCATGCTCGCCACCGTCCTCATTGTGAGAACACAAGCGGCATCACTGCTTCACCTTCTGACACAATATGCGAAAATATTGCCAGCCGTGTTAAGAAGTTGATGTAAAAAAACCTGCTCAATTCACAATGCGAAAATACTGCGGGTAGAAGGGGGGTTCCCCTCGTTTGGTTTCAGTGCAAGAGATAAAGGCAAGAATAAGAAAAAGGGAATTAAAAGTAATCGACGTCATCAGTCCAGTTCCTCAATGAAGCTGGCGGGAAAGTACCCAACCTGCAACCAAAAGAACGTGCTTTAGAAAAGATCATTGGATAAGACAGCAGATCACACGGCATCGCTAGTTAGTTTATGCAACAAAAATGTTTCAAATTACGTCTCTCAAAACCTTACTGACCTGCAGTCTCCGAACTATTGTTTACTAAATCCAAGTTCTTCCTCCAAAGTAGAAACTTCCTTTCCACTTGAACTGGCACTTAATTTGGCTGCAAAACTTCTACTATACACCGTTACGTTCCAGATGTTCTTTACACATATCTGATCCTCAGTTGTCATATACTTGCTGACACAATGTACAAGACAGAACGCCTCATCCCTCATACGCGCGCTTATCGCAACAATAATACTTAATACAACATCACAAGCCCTGGAAACTTATTCAAATAGAATCACAGTTTTCTATGAAAGACGCAACAGTTCTTCTGGCTAAAACCTTTAGTATAAAATTCTTAAAGCTCGTTACAGCGAAGTCAGGTCTTTCATTGGCAAACGTTTAAACAAACTTGCCACATATTTTGCAAACAAAGATTTGAAGTCTATATTTCACTAAACAACATCCCGCTACCGTTAATCCACAACGGCCTATGTCCAACTGATATTTTGTTATTTTTGTAACGTTTCTGAATTCTGACTTCGCTATCAATCTATGGCTTGTAAAGACTCGTACAAATACAGACAGGAAACAGATAGAATACCTGACCGTCGTGCTCTCCCTTCCACCAACCATGTGAGTCGCCAGCTTTACTGATCACATTCACAATCTGACCCTCCCTCAACGCGATCTCCTGAGCGCTGCGTGGATCGAAGTCGTAAAGAACCCGAGCCCGCCCGAGCAAGTCGAACTGCCTCCCTTTTATATCTACAAGAAACATTGAACAAGCTGTGTGTAGTGAAGGTAATTACGTCGATGCTATATAGCTTCTTTTCGCAAGTGTCTTTCAAGAAAAGTTTTGCATTTATGCGCAGTGATTCTTAACCTATGGGTGATAACAGGTTAGCAGGTGGGTATTTAGTTGAACCTGTTAGATGAATTTATATTGAGTATGGCGGAACTTAGCAAAATAGATAGATCAGATTTTCTTTATTGTGGGAAATCGAAATTTTGGTCTGAACAGGAATGAGAAACATTGGCTTAGAGTTGGTTCATATCCTGATAGAGATTCAACAAATTGTCGGTCTTCACTTTCGTTTGTTAGGTAACCAGTTTATTTCTGTAAATGTTTTTTCATGCTCGACCGGGCGACGTGAATGCTCACATCAAAACCAATGCTACTGCTGCTACTTACTTATTTGCTTCACCCCATTCGACAATGAATTAACATTGGGTTTGGGGGTTTCTGGGGGTCCCCACGGCCGAGATGTAGAGGGGTGTGGGTGTTTGAAGGAATGAGCTGGACCAGGGGGCAGTTGGGGTCGTTTGTTGGGAGGGGGAGGCCCCGGGACCGAGGGGAAAAAATTGGGGTCCCGGTAGGCATACTTGAGATTTGTTTCTAAACCAAAGAAGGAAGAACTCATCGAGTTTTCCTGATAGAAGCGAACCAACTCCTGAAAAATATAAACCAATAAATAAACTAGAACTACGTACACTATGACTATGTCAAAGATTTTTTTCGCATTTCCTATGATTATAGTTAAATGGATAGTGGAGTTAAAGCCATTGTAATGTTTCGTTTCAGAAGAACAAAATTGGGTGAACTTGGGTGAAAAGTTGTCATTCACAACTTCATAGGAATAGAAACTTGACTTTACCTGTACAGTCCTGAAGTTTTTACATTCAGCAACAAAATACATGTTATCTGGAGTTCTGTTGATTCTGATATGCTTCATGTCAGACTGGAAACTGAAAACAAAAAAACTTCAATCATAACGAAATTGCACAGAAGATTAAAAGTGCATTTTACACCAAATAATTTTATTTTTTTTTAAACAGATCTGTCCTTCACAAGATGAAAAAACAAGTTAAAAGCAGTGAGTAAAAAACTAGTGTATTCATCATCATTCTTTTTATCATAAGAATGAAAGCATTGTTGTCAAAACATTGAAACGTTTCTAGCTATTGCATTGGCTAATAATTTTTCTAAAACGAATACCACAAGCAGTGGTTACAAGCTTCGCACCAGTAAAGTAACCCACCATAGACTAATAGCCATATGCCCGTCTCTTGTCCTCACAAGAAAAGTTCCGGAAGGCTTTCCACCAAGCGCTTGTTCTGCTCCTCCTCGATCCATTACACCCGCATACCTACACACGAGTTCAATGACATTTAGTCATTACGCGTAATAATGTAAATAAACATAAATAATACCAATCTACATTTTGTCTACACTCAAAACTACAGATAAAATGCAAATGATACTAAGATATTATTAAGGTAAGTTTCTGTTGTGCAGTATTATGAGTTAGTGGTTGTATTATGTTGGGTTAGTGGTTGTGTACATATATTAGTCAACAAGTACACTATGCAACTAAATACACAGTGTTAATGTTATTGGTCATCATAGCAGTGTAATACATCATTGCCTGCAGCAGCAGTAAAATGCAAATTTTGTCAGTGCTATTGGTAAGCAAGTAAACAGTGTTTCTCTCCAACACCAACAGCACCAAAACATTTAAACTAACAAAACCAGTTTTCTACCCAGGCACACCATGCATTAAGGAGCCAGGTAAGGAGTTGTTACTGAAGTATTTTAGGTTTTTACTTTAGCAAGCAAGATCTGCACAGCAAACATCGTTTTTCAGATTTGAATCAAGTTCAATAGCTACGCGAAATTTTTGCTCATAATTTATCAAAGCGCAACATGCAGTTAGGCAACTGCATCAATCTTGTTTATTTCACACAAGATCACAAACCCTATTCACACACACTAGATATTAACATTATAATGTACAGCACCCAACACAAACACACTCATTCTCTGTTTGGAGATGGTTAGTGCTAAGCCATGCCCAACTTCACCATACTACAACAATACCAGTAATATTTCTCCAACATAATCGGGTCGGACAGGTTTGGTTCTGGTTTCACATAAAGGTTGGCAGTGGTCACACTTTGCGCTCGATCTTTCGGATTCTGTGTGTGATTTTGTGTTTGTAATTGGTGTGTAGCAGTGTAGTGATGATGATGAGGTGAATTTGTGTTGCAAGTGAGGTGTGCAGAACAAAATAAAAAACAAAGTTGGTAAGACAAACGCAATAAAAATTTTATTGTAATTTCAACATTAATAGTGTTGAAACTTTCACTAGTAAAGGTCATTAATTTGCACCTTATTTTTGAGCCAAAAATTATTTTGTACACATTTCTTTCAAAACGTTTTTGTGCACATTTTAAAAACACCATTTCTTTAAATTTGAGACAACAAATTTGATAATTTTGAGACAAATTTGAAATTTTCTGAAGGAGACAAATTAATGACCACACTAGTTGAACTATTCCACGAACCAGACACATTCTTCCAGTGGCTGAGAGATAGCAACTATCTTGACTGGGTTCTCTTGCTTTTGAAGATTGGGATCAACAGGAAGATAATTTTGTCTCAGCCCTTTCGACTGACCCTATTTAGGGGGTTGGTAACTGGTTATATTTCTTTACAATTAATTTAACATTTGCAAGTAGTTGATCAATCTATACCACTATGAATGGACCTGCACTTAATTTTTTACAAATATTCAGGCCTAAATAATGGATATCAGTTACACAATGAGACTTGTATTGAACTTACAGGTGCATAGACAAAATATTTAATTAAAATGGCAGGTCACATAATTTACAAATTGTAAAAGTTATTCTACACAAAAAATAATTGCCAAAAATGTATCATTTACAATAGCAACATCATTAATCAGAAATATAGACAGTGGTTAGGAAGCACATGTTTAGTTAGTTAACAAACTTATATCTTCTTTGTAGGAAAGTCAAGACAACAATACCCAATGACAAAGCCCCAGATTGTCCCTACAAAGCTTCCCAGGCAGAAATGTTCAATGGACTAGGTTGTTTAAATTTTATTAGATCTATACTTACCATCGGACTAACATAGGAAGCAGGAAAATAACCTTTTCTGTCGAACTGTGAAAGTGCAGATCCCTGTATAAGAATAAAATCATTCAACTTAGATCAGAATCCAAATTCACAGGTAACAGGATTTGAAAATTCGATGTTTGACAGAAATAAGGTACTTTGTAGTAAGGTAGTCAGATTCATTTAATTATACCAGATCTTCAGACACCAAATACTACCAAGTTTAGAACATGGTGATTTCACATGCTTCACATCCTTTTCAAATATTGCAGGAGTAGATGTGACAAAATTCATATTACAAGATTAAAATATTCATTATTCTAAATTGTGCAACCAAACCCCCATATGAAGAAATTGTTCTTTTCAAAATTTCTCATGTACTTACCACCCACCAATCCGGTGTCACTTTGTCACAAACTTCGACCCGTTCACCGACTGCAAAAGTGATAACACTTGCTCCCACGAAGGGCGGAGGAGGAAGGCCGTTGTAATCCCGGTGTGCTTTGTAACCAGCTGGAAAGCAAGTTAAGTTTATGAAATACACAAACGCAACAACAGCTTCCATCATATTGCTACTCTGCATATTAAGTTAAGTGTTTTGTGACCTCAAAATTGCATCTTGCAACCTCAAGCGGGCCACCTCCCCAAGGTTTAAGAAGTCCTTCTATATGCCATGAATATTTATTCAATAATTGTAAGCTGTAGACAAACACACATAGGTACTTGACCAAGTGGTAACCTAGATACATGTAAACAGTTAAGTACTATGGCTATGAAATGTGGTAGAAGATGTTTTTGTTTCATTGTCTGTTCTTCAAATACCCCTTGTAGTTAAGTGCAAGAAACCATAAAACAACAGTAGGCCAAACAAACTAAACTTGAAATTTATACATGGAGTTTTGTAAAGAAGCAACAAAAAGGCAAAAATACCAGGAGAATAAACTTTTTGATGAACTAAACACTGCCATAAATACTTCTAAGTAACATGAGGTTGTTGTGAAGAGTTATTTCCAAATCAACTGTCGATTTCCTTTACCAGCATACTAAGACTATGTAGAGCTTGTAAATCTATTGACTGGACATAGTAAAAAACTGGTCTGCCACATAAAAATCTACTATCTCCAAACCTCACAAAGATACTGCAATGAGTCGAGAAGGATGTTGTTTGGTGGTTGATATACCTTGTTGTCTTTGTTTATAAAACCATCCATTAACAGATGAAAGTGGTTTTGATTTTTGGAGAAATAAAACCACAAGAACTAAAATACACTCCAAACATTTGCCCACACCACAAATGTTGAAACCTTTGTCGAGCATTACAAACAACTTTACATGCTTTTAAAATCACACCATAAAAAATTCAACCTGTTCTAAAAATCATGGAATAAAATCCGGGTTGGTCAAGACCTTCTGAGCAAATTTTTTTGTTATTTAATTTTATACAGTAGTCATCAACCAAGACAGCTGCTTACCCTTGCACAAGATTAAGATTGTGTCTCACAAGATTGTATGTTTGTCTGTTATATTTTTATCTGTGGTTGGGTATCTAAGATACATGGGTGGCGCTTTTAATAGGGCTGTTCACCTGTTTTTCTTTAATTGTGCCAGCTTTATTATGATTTTACACTGCTGTACCAATGTCGATCAAGTTATTGATTAAAGAAAGTCAAGATTCAAACCAAAAAGTAGTTTAAACCCTGCTGCAACTTCAGGATCTAACCTTGATGTTGGCACACAACATACAAGTCATGCAAGTAATTTGCATTACTTACCGCTTGAACTAGGAACTCCAATAGTTGACAATGACTTCTGTTGTTTGATTTCACGAGGTGTCTGTTGTCCGGGTGGATTGAACGTCTGCGTTCGCTGTTTTTTGATTTAAACACAAGTAAGCACAAAAACGTAAAACGTACCATGCAAACAACAAACATTACTGAACTTGTTGCTTTATTCAACAAGACAATAAATTTTGAACACACTTTCATGCAGATTTGGAAGATTGTCAATTTTTAAGCGTTGGTGTTGTTTAACATATTATGTTCAGCTAAAGTAGAATTATTGCTTTTCTTAAACATGTGAACGGTTTTTGGGTTAAAACTTAACAAACATGGGGTAAAAGGGGACTTACTCGGACCCCTCGTCTTGGGACTTGGGGCTTTACATCTTCAGCAGCTGCAAAAGAAACAAACAGAATATTTGACTGCCTACTAAAAAGTCTCACTTCTCTGTGATATCAAAAGCCTAGAAAAACTTTACTGCCTTTCACTGTAAACAACAAAATGTCTGTGGCTGAGCCATCTGTGTAGATAAAGTTGCAACAAAAAGGTTAAAGCTGTCGAATATTTTCTTACAACAAGATACAACGAGAAAATTGAAAAATCCACAAAACCTATTTTCAAGTTTGTAAAAAATTGTTATTGGGAAAAAAATCGACTGAAATTAAAAACTGCCAACAAATGAGTTTGGTTTATTTTGTGGCACCAATTTTAATTGTTCTTTTTCGGTAATTCCAATTAAAACCTCAGGGGCAAAGTTTAGGAATTTGTTGGATAAAGATTAAGGTACCTACAAATTAATTGGTCACATAGACAGCATTACATTTTAGTTTGTTCAAACCTGTTCCATGTTATTTTAGCACAGAGTAAATCAACCGAACCACAATACTCACGATTTGCAGGTGGCCCCGTTGAAAAGTTGTTTAAAGTTTTGTTTTCAATTTTCTTCAATGTGTCAGCCAAACATGTCTTGTGACATTTAACATTGGTTCCTAAAACAAAGTCAAAATTGTAACACTATTTCAGATGAGCCCCAATTGTTTATAAGCGTCTTTCTAAATTAACGTTTGTTACAAAAGCATCAAACTGAAAAGATGGGTTAAAATGTATTTGGAAACTGTAATTTTAAATAAATTTTCTCTGGTAAGAACACCTAAATAGAAACAGATTTAGTATGTGTTAATTCCATACAGTGATATTCAATGTTAAGCTGATAATTTACTTTGACAAATGTATCCTTGATAGAAGACTCCCAGCAACAACTTGCGACAACTATCACAGTAAGTTGCTTCGGAAAACGTTTGCATCTTAAAGTCGTGTTGTTTAGACTTGATTGCATGAGGATTGATGCTGTCACTGCAAACGTCATGTTAAACATTACAGATGTTCACTTAGAAACTATTAGAATTTAATAAAGTTGGCAACAAGGATGGTTTTATTGTGTTATTTTTAGATAGAGGTTAATGAAAAATCAATGAAATTCCGTTTCCCTACACCAAACTAACCTTTTTCTTCAAAAAGTTTAAAAGTAACTTTTTAAATGTTTTTGTTGCAAAAATATTAGTCCTTACTATTGTTCAAATCANCTTCTTTGCCAACTAACCATGCACTTACGTGCTTTTGTACAATAGAGTAGAACTGAATTTGAAAGCAAAGTTATTGTAATGTATCACCCCCCCCCCCCCCCCCCCCAGACGCATTTCGGTTTACGCTACGCAATCATCTAAACCAGAATATAAACAGCTGAGCTTCGTCCGTCAAAAAACAAGACAATTAAAATGAAACGCCAGCCTGGCCGCACCCTATAACGCCCGTTTGTGTGTAAAGTAGCGGCCTGTGACCAACTGCTGAGCATTGCGCCGCTTGAGTCGTAAAATCGTCAACCCCCCCCCGCGTCAGGTCGTGTTGTATTTGGAGCAAAACAGCCAGCTCTTATACCTGTATTTGCGGCCGCAAGGGTAAAAACTTGACCGATCAGGCTAAAATTTTAAACAACCTATAAGAAGCACCCTACATATATCCGTCCTAAATTTCAATACATTTGGNCATTTGGATTAGAATGTCAAAAGTAAAGGGCATGTAAACAAAAAACTAAATATTTGGGGTTAAAAAGGTAGAAAATTGGTGAATCCAAATAAAAGTCACAAAAACTTTAAAACACTTTGCATTGTATCCAGTATCAAAATAGGAAACTTCTAGGATACTTACCCCCCCCCCCCCCCCCCCTTTAAAAATTTTACATTTTGGGGGCCTGTGGGTGAACCGATGGGTGAATTGGGGTAAAAAGTTGACAGTGCACAACTTCAGATACACATCTATCATGTGTGAAAATTTGAAGAAATTCGGACAACTCCTTCATGACCAAAACGTGGGAACAAACTCGCGTTAGACAGAAAAAAAGAAAAAAAAAACAGAGTAAAAACAATATGTGTCCCCTTCATGGAAGGGGACCCATAATTAGTTTACTGACTGCAAACTTCAAAAACAAAAAAATTGTCTGAAAATCCTTGACAATGTCATGACCCGAAACACGCAATTAATAAAGAAATAGGGTTGTACAAAATACCCTGACTGGTTTGTAATTATTAAACCATGTTAATGAGTTTGACCTGGCTGTACTTGCCGGTTTGTACACAGATGTTTGCACACCATAAACACGTTTACTTTCTGTTTTGAAACAAGGTGAGGCCATGTCATGAATTGTAGCAAGCTTTGCAATGCAAAATTTTGTAACTTTAAAAAGCAAAGATAATAATCTACATTGTAAACAATACACATATAAGATGCCACCGAAAGTTCGTATTCTTGTTTTTTCTTTTGATAGTGTGAAACTGAAACTGGTTTGGACAACTAATCATCAGAAAGTTACACAAGGGCTTGATTGAACAGGAAAGCATTAATTTTTCACTGGTTTGTGGATCGTTGTTTTATTTGATACTTTAACACTTAAAAAGTTGTGTCTTTTATGTATACCCAAACTTTGCTGGAACTACAAATCAAAAAGGTTTTTGCCAATGCATTTACAACTGTATTAAGTATTTGTGTGAAAAAATAGGGAACAAAGTCTTGGGCTTTTTGAGCTCGAAGAGGCACAAATTAAAATGAAAGATATGACATGGAAACTACTACCAACCTTGTATTTAAGAAATGGTTGACTCAACTTGTCATTTTTGGCACGCTCAATTTCGTTTAAAAAATCCTTGTGAATATTGTAGAGTATCTAAAAAACATTAAGTTAACAGCAAAATGCTTCTGGTTAATTTACTTGAAATATTTGGAGTTTTATTCTTACATCCATGTTCATAAAAATTGTTTGCAGATCTTTTATTTGAAGTTTTGTTTTCAACGGATCCTTGAATTTCTTCAGCATCATGTTCAGATGTTGGACGTAGTTTCGTTCAGTTTCGAGTATTTCACTTACACAACAGCCACGACGATCCTAAAATTAACAAAATATGGTGATCTGCTATAGAAGCCATTGTGTTTGAATTTTATTGTAACATCAAACTGTTGTGTGAACCAGAACAGGTCGGGCAAAATTTTTGCAAATCACAACAATAATTTTCAGTTTATCGATGACAACTACATGTTAAACAGCTAATATATTTCTGTATTCAAACCCTTAGAAAAGAACAGAATAGTATTGTCTATTTCTGCTTTAGGAATGAGTTGATGGGATTTTTCTTATGATCGCATAAGTAAATGTTTAAGAAACATTGTCAAAGTACTATCAAAGTTTATGTTTAAACCGTAAGTGAACAACTGTAAATTACCTTGGTTGGGGATGTCACAGTGGTGGGGGCGATCAGGGACCCATAAATCTCTTCCTCCTCCTTATTCTCGGCATCAGCAACAGAATCGTAAAGCTCCTCTTCATCTGCTAGATCTCGATCACTGTATCAAAACAATTATTTCTTACTTAAAGTGCTAGGACTGTTTATTCTTAACAATTGTTTGTTACATTTATATTCCATGTTTGTAAGTAGGTTGTACTTAAATTTGTTCCATCTCTTTTTAGATGTTTTTGTTTTTCAAAGTTGTGGGGACAAAAGAAACTTCATGAATAAATTAAAATCAAAGGAATTAAATAATAGTTTCAAAAATGATGTCATAATATTGTTACAACAACCTAGTTAACTTTATTGGGAAAAAACATTATACATACACAACAACATGAAAGTATTCGGCATAAATGTAGTTTACTCAGTTTCAGTTTCTACCGGGGGTACACAAATGTATCACAACATTGTGCTGTAAAAGTAGGCAGAAAATTATTGCACACAAAAAGGCATTGACCCAGAAAAACATGAGATTTTTATGTTAAGTGTTGCCAATAATTAACGCAACACCAACAAAAACATGATAAAAATCAAGTAACCATTGCACATAGGTTATAAAAAGAGAAACAATATGTAAAGAACTTCAAACATTTTTACAACTTTAAAAGCACAGTGCAATTTTACACAGTGCAAAAAACTTGAGGAAATAGATGTCAAATAGAATTTTATGTGTCACAAGCAGGAATTTGAGTCTTGTGTATGTGTAGGCGGTGCAGGGATTGTTCTACTCTTTCTAAAACCAAAACAATGCAGGTTTTACAATCCCTGTAAATCTTAATGCTACTAAAGCAATTAGCATGTCTTACTACCCAGTTGTAAAATGCCCATTCATAAATTATGCATGGCCTGCCTATTGGCTTAGGAATTATAATATTATTCACACATAGATTAAACGCAGATAAGGATTAAAATTTGCCTCATATTAAGAGCCTATAAATAAGTCACTAAAACAACATTTTGAAATCGTCGTGCTTTTTGTAAGAACAACGTTTCCACTAGATTTTGTAAGTGACCATAAAACTTCTTAAGAGTTCCAGGACAACTAGTAATGTGAAACCGAGCATAATTTTTGGGCAATCAGCATTTTAAGCTATAGCAATGAAAAACAACATATTTGTGTAATGAAACTGTAAAGTAGCTACTTATACAGTGATCTCAGTTTAAAGGCAATTAACCACACAGCAATGAAGGCACAGCATATAACGCAGGGCTGCACCAGGCCAGTAGTGATATGATTCACCAGAAATGTAGAACAAGGAAGTAGAATAAACTTACGTCAAGTCAGACCGACTAACAATTGACAAAACCAGGAATACAAGCCACTAAAGTACAGTACTCTCATTGTTGACAACAATACAAAACCTCATGCTACAAGTATCGGTAACAAAAACATAGTATTGTTAGTTACGTTGTTTAACTTGCAATAAGGGTTTTCTATTTAACTCTAGCAGGGGTGTTTAAATGCTGCTACAAATGCTCACAATGGTAAATTGAAATCCTAAATATATGAAATTTTATCAACACTTTTTCAAAATCTGTTTCAAAATTTCAAAAAGTTTCTATTGTGCATGTTTTAAAACTTCAACTAGAGCATTATACATGCATATGCAATGTTTAGTTATATTAAAGAGTTTTTTTTCTCACTATATTTATAGGATAATTTCTGAGAAATACAAGATGTTTGGAAATCACCACTTGGTCAATAATAAAGTTATGTGTAATGCTTTAGAACTAAAATAGTTCTGATGCAATATTAAAAAATCCAAAACAGTCTCAGCAGAAATGTTTTGTTTCAGGTTGTGGCTTTTTGCCAAATATGTAATAAACTGTACCAACCTGGCAAGATCAGGTAAATTGCGATAAATATCTTCTTCCTCCTCCTCATGGCGATATGGGAGAGACAGATGGCTGTTTTCAGGAAAAGGCCTAGAAAGGAATTTGTAAAGAATGTTTTTGAGAATATGTTTAAAATCTAGTCCAGTAGTTTGGAAAATTGTCTTTTGAAATTTTGGAACCAACATACTTTCAAATAATTAACCAATGTTGAAAAACGGCCAGCTGTGTTTTTGTGATAAACACACAATGACAGCTAGTTTCACTTTTACACTGGCAAGCATTGTAAAATTTGTCAGGGCCACAAACCACCTACAAAGCTGAGACTCTAAGAGGAATTAAGAAGAGTGCCTTAACTGCCCGCATATACAATGCTACCATATTTTAACAATTTGCTTAATATCAATAAACATAATATATCTTCGAACTTACAAACTTGCAAAAACACATTACCGACAGCATGTTTTAACCTACTTGAATCTGGATGAAGCAATTGGTGTTTGTGATAACAGTGAAAGGACCCGTAACACCTAAAAAAATTAACATGTTGAAACCTTTTTGATTAGTAATGTGTGCACCTTAAAAAATATGTACAAAACCAATCAAACCTTTGGAATGTCTGTCATTTCAAACAGATCTTCAGGAAGATATAAATCATCTCCAAAGAAGTGAAAGACCATTTCCAAGGATTCCAAAACTGTTCTGATGTTTTGAATGCACAAAAACTGCAAACCAATAAAGATAATTTCATTACATCATAATGCTAGAAGTGCTTTTGACAACTTTAACTGAGCCAAACTTTTTTCCATTCACAAGATTTATTTGATGGCACCCATAAATACTTTCTTTCAAAGGCCAAACTTACTTTCAAAAAGAAACCAAATTGTTAACAAGTTTGCATGATTCTTACTTGAAGCATTTGAGGTCTTAGATTGATTCTGGCGAAATCCACAGCTCCAGGCTTAATCACATTGAGGAGGTTGCACAAAACCACCCCGTCTCGCAAGGTTTGAGCAAGATCGAAAACTGTCGCATAACTTTGGGATGTCCGATGTTGCCGTGGTAACACACCGGTGTCGATGAGCCAACGGACACATTGCCTCCATAATTCACGATCCATTTTTTTTGTAATTGTCTGTAATCCGAAGATCAGTTTTTTTCTGGTGTGAACCTCACCGTACTACATTAACTGCCAGCACCAGGATTTAATTAACATATTTTACATGTTTTTCTTCGTCTCCCTGAAATTTACATAAATAATTAGATTAGAAACTTTTTTTTTTAAATTACAGTGTATGGTCAAATAGGGACAACAGCACACATTCGACTGCACATCCAACTATATCGCTGCACAGGTTTTTATCTTTACACCAGTTGCATTAAAAACGAAATGATTGCTGGTATAACTGGGTGTTGTTTAAGTTCCAACAGAATAACTGTGACAAAGTGTGCAGCAGATCCAACTTCTTTCATTCTGGTAAAAAGTTCATGGTTAGAGCCAATTTATCCTCTCGGGTGAATTAAAACAGTAAGTACTGGAATTTCACATTGGAAATGTTTTTTTGTTGAAAAAAAGCAAAATTCCTACAACAGGGCTAATTGCCACACCTATTTAAAAACTGTGAAACGTTAGCTTCTAAGTTAGAATACAAATACCATAGGGGTGACATTTCAAATTTTCTCACTCCCTTAAATAGTTTAGACAAGATATTATAAAACCGAAGTTTCATAATTTCGCAAATATAGGACCTTGCATGCTGGAAATTTGATGCATTCACAATTTAACACGCCTTCGTTCCTTCATTAATTTCAATAAATATTAATTAACTACAAACGTATTTAATAATATCAAGGTAGTTTTACACATTTACTAATTCGGCAGTGAGCAATCAAAGCCTGAATTAAAAAAAATACTAGTCGGAAAAATTAGTCGGAACCAATGTCACGTGACTCGCCTTTACAACTATGATTTCTATAAAGTTGTTTAATTCCGGGATGCGAACAGACGGAAGAAAATAAAAGAGCTGTGCCGACAGAAAATTTTCCAAGAGGGGGCAAATCTTTTACTATACATACTTATTCATGAGTTTTTCTGATAGAACATGCATAAATATTTTTTTGATATATTTTTCGTAATTCCAGGAGGGGCAATTAAGTGTCCCCTCTTGCTCCTATGTACCGGCGCCCATAGTGTTGTCAGTTGTAGTTGGACTCGCGGAAAGTTTACAAAATACTTAGACACATACATATGTGGAATGTGAAATGGGACATGCGAAGACCTTTAAAATGAAACCAGGTTCCTGTTACAGGTGCGTGATCAACCAATTATACTATATATAAGCGAAACATTAAGCACAGGAAACAAGTCAGAAATAGAGCGAGCAATTTTCTTGGCTGCTCCTGATTCATCCCGAAACACATTTTTGTGCTCTAATTTTTGCTACAAAATTAAAATCGGAAAAGTCATAGGTTACAGTGACATTCTAGTGACTTTTTTAAAGTTAAACCGCCGTAAGTTGTTACTTAAACTCAATCTTGGTTGGTTGTATTGGATCTTATACATTGTATACATTGGCCATTATCACACCTGACATCAAATTTTTAATAGTAAATACATCTTTTTTTCCTTGGCAGCGGCTAGCAACTTTGCGCAGCTTTCCTAGGTCATTTCTACTGATGACAACAACTTTACGACAAATGTTACCAGGTTAAAACAATATTTTCTTTCAGGCATTGGCAAAATATACCCAGACTAACAACTGTGCAAATAATCTGTTTTACTTTGTTTGCTATAATTTTGTCGCTCGTAGTTTGTTTCAAACATTTAACTATCAGCGCCTGTGGACGTATGATTGACCACGTAACCGGGTTAAACTCGTGGGAAGAATTAGGTGTAATGATGTTGTGAGAACGTTATTACAAATCGGATGTAAACGATTTTCAGTTGCGCTGCTACTCAGGCGTTTCAAAGTTTCGACATTAAGAACGTGCCTGTAATTTAGAACAGAACTTCGTGTGGATAGATACAGCTGCAACAGAAATGCAAGTAAAAGTGTTGACTGCTCATAACGTCCTGAAATCATGTCGAACTGCTGCAGTGATCGCTTCCATTATAGCGCTAGTTATCTTTGCAACTTTAAAACGGTTAGTTACAAAAAGTTCTAAATAGTTATTCAAAATATATCAAGACGACTTAGCAAAGCAATTTAAACATGTTTGAAGCCTTATAGCATCAGATGACAAATGTAACGGTCTTTAGAGATGTACACCAATCTTGTTTAGAGAAATCTTAAAGTTTTTGCACGTTTAGTGATCTGAGAGGGTTAGATGGGCAGGAGGATGGTGGTCAATGTGTTGCGGGCGAAGGTAGACAAATCCCGTATGAAACAAGTAAGTTAAGTTTGTTTTAAGGCCGTTTTACAATAGGATTGGTTTGTCTACATAACGAATATTAGTAGCGGAAAACATAGGAGCAGTGAAGGTATAAAGCTAACCCCCATTTTCAAACAGCAAGTTTTTGTACAAATGTAAACTTGAAATTACTTTTCATGCCGAAGCACGCATGAGAGTTATTCTGGTAACGTGCGTCGTTAAGCGGTTATGCTTTCGTGTTTGTCACACCTTTGGCGGTAACATTTATTTAAAGTTAACTGTGTTACTACGTGTTAGACCAATGGTTCTTATCTGGGGGAACTCCCCACTAGAGGAGAGGTTTTGTATTGTAAGGCGGGATTTTTTCAATATAAAGCCAATTTAACTAAAATTTTGTCAATTGTAAGAGCTTAATTTCTCTTCTTATACTGATGCATAAACAGACTAGTTACGAAGCAAATTTTTCCGTGGGGGTTTTCAGCTTTAAATCGGTTAAAGGGATCCATGGAATAAAAAGGTTGAGAATCACTGTGTTAGGTTATTTATGCAAATTTCGAGGTTGAAGGTCTTGTGTTCTGCTTTTGTTAGAACCTCAGGGTCCGGAGCTCCTCTTCACCCTCAACAGACAACTACATAATCTTCACTTTCAGCNGAATCACGCATGAGAGTTATTCTGGTAACGTGCGTCGTTGAGCGGTTATGCTTTCGTGTTTGTCACACCTTTGGCGGTAACATTTATTTAAAGTTAACTGTGTTACTACGTGTTAGACCAATGGTTCTTATCTGGGGGAACTCCCCACTAGAGGAGAGGTTTTGTATTGCAAGGGGGGATTTTTTCAAAATGTAGCCTAATTTAACAAAAATTTTGTCAATTGTAAGAGCATAGTTTCTCTTCTTATACTGATGCACAAACAGACTAGTTACGAAGTAAATTTTCCGTGGGGGTTTTTAGCTTTAAATCGGTTGAAGGGATCCGTAGTGAAAAAATTGAGAATCACTGTGTTAGGCTAAGTATGCAACTTTTGAGGCTAAAGGTCTTGTGTTCTGCTTTTGTTAGAACCTCAAGGTCCAGAGCTCCTCTTCACCCTCAACAGACAACTACATAATCTTCACTTTCAGCTTCAAAGAAAGGGTTTAAGCAAAGAACTCCAGGCAAGATCGAGGTATGTAGAAACAAGAGGAAATTTACTTTTGAACACACATTTTAACTATTGTACAAATCAACTAAATATCAGTTTATATTTTAACACTGCAAACTTAAACGTGTTGCAAGTCAGAACGCATGTGTTTAGAGATGCTAGCGGTATAACCGAGTTTGATCACAAACTCCCCATCAACAATCCATAATCGGCTGCTGTTAACGTCACAGAAACGTGGCAACAAGCAAGTAAACGCACTTGTCGCCGAAAAAACGGCGCTCGGCATAAAATTAACATCTTTTTCGGTTCGAAGTTTTCTTATGAACACTGTCTATAAAATTACGCAACTTCGGGAAACCACCCGACGCACGGAAGTGGATGAGCTCTCGGTAAAGATACAAAATCGACTGAGGCAGTTACAGGTAAGGGGAACCACCATGCAAGAAGCTCTATCTTTTTTTTGTTTTATTTGTACCTCGGTTGGCGGAACAACGCCTGAATGCGTTATGCTGATAATGAGTCCTCCGTTGGGATACCTGCCTTATTGCATTTTCGTTGGATCATTTTTTTAAGTTGGTGAATTCATTTTGAATCAACCCATCGGATCCACTGGGTCGGATCGATAAACGTCTGTCTTAGGTCAGAAGCACGACAAAGTTTAAAAAGTTTGTTCCTTTTTACAAATTTAGAATCCGGATTGTTGCGATGTGGCGAAGAAGATGGTTTGCCTGCTTACGAACCAGTATGGCTTTGGTGGAATGGTTCATCACATGGCGGCCTGCTACAACATCGGGCTTGCCACAAATCGAGTTGTCTTGTTTCACTACAAACTCGGCAATCACTATAAAGACGTTCTTATGAATGGAAGCAAATGCTCAGTGGATCTCGAGAAAGCTGAGGCGATGCCGTTATTGGACGGTAAAAAAGGTAAACAGTTATCTGGGATAAAAGTAACACACAAAACGCAATACGATGGGAATAATCATGCGGTACAAATGTTTTTTTGTGTTTTTTTTTCAGCGCCCTCACTTCCATTTGTTTCGTTTGACGCTCCCTTGTGGATACGCGACGATATGTTTCCAACCGACGCGCTACCGCAAGATGTCGCCTCTCACATCCAGTCTTTCCATGGCCTTCCTGTGGCCTGGTTTCAAGGTCAAATTGTCAAATACATTATGAGACCCACAGATCAGTTACTTCTCGAAATTGAACAAGTCGTAAAACGGATCAACTTCTCAACTCCTATACTTGGGTAAGCAAAAGTCGGACCAAACCAGTGGTTTCCAACCTTTTTGATTCATTCCCTCTTTGCCTATTTTGAAACTTTTCATTCCTCCCCTACTAGACAAGAAGTGATATAAAGTAATATTATAAGGTTTGGAACCACTGGTCTTCCTGAAAAAATACTATACTTATCGTGAATAACTATAAAGTGAAATTCCTCCCCTTAACTCATAAAATTCCTCCCCAGTTGAGAACCACTGAACTAAAGTAATTTACTCCGAGTGAAATCCCGTTTTGTTAAACCATACCCGGGGTCAGGAGAAAATGCTCCCAAATTTGAGCGCAAGAAACGGTTGACTGCACGAAGCTGGTTGGGAACTTATTTCAAAACTGCAACAATGCACAGCGAGTGATTTCACCAATCACATTTCGACAGGTTGCAAGTACGGAGGACGGACAAAGGTGACAGGAACCGACATCTGGATGAGGAGTACATGGAG